>JAAGKR010005310.1:9258-25709 GCA_011419295.1 Clarias macrocephalus | reverse complement strand
CCATTATCGGTAAGTAAAGTTTTTCTTTCCTACCGTGATTCTGTTGCACACACACACGCAAACACAAAGTCGGTCCTGAAGACAAAAAGATCTGAGGATGTTTCCGGTTCACTCCTATTTATAACCTGCAGGTGCACCTTATTCGGTGACGTCATGCCTGGCACAGGTTATAAGCCGAAGGTATTCGGCGGGTTTGACATGCACAGGCTTCACAACCGGGCAACAAAGAGATGTTCCCATAGCGTTTTCACGCAGCATTGAGTGTAGCTTTTGAAAGGGAACTGTTGTTGAGAGCATCCAAAAAGTTACCCAAACACTCTCCTCCATCTCCTTATAATTACAGCAACTCCTAGGTGCCCCTTCTCTGACTTCTCCGCTTCTCCTTTTCGCCAAGAACCCCAACTGAAGAACCTGTCTTGAGTCTGCTCTAGGGTTAAATGTTATTTCTCTATTTCATTATGCTTCACTCTTGTCTGTAGACACTCATTGAAAGGTATGGCTTTTGGGCTGCAATTTTAGCATGAAGACAACTTCTGATCAGACTTCTATTGGTCACAGTAAATAATAAATGCTTATTAAGTAGCACGATATACAATACACTAGTTGGATCTGGCACATCAATATGAATAAACCAAGTTGTTGAGAGGCCTTCCTATTGTAGGAATAACTTTAATTAATTTTAAAGCCTGCCTTAATGCTACACAGAGGTGGATACGTGCTAGTTAGAGGTGAGTAATTACGGTCATGGGTGATTAAACGCCAGCATGAAGTGGATAAATAATATTGTAAAAAATGTAGGAGGTATGTAAATGCTTTTTATGTGCATTTGTCCTTAACTACAACCCTGCATAGCTTGTCATGTTATTAGTTACTAGTAACAGGTTTTTAAACTATTTTATAAAATGTCACTCAAACTGTGAAACCATTTTTCCCCATTGCTATTTTTCTTGCTTATAGAATCTTTTCCAATTTGTTCTTTAGTTGTCCCCTGTAAAGATCTTACCTGCCATCAGAAGGGTCAACACCTGGAACAGTAAGTGTGTACCTTTCTTTAAAGCGTATAACCAACACTTTTTTGTGATCAGTAGCTGCTCTGAGACAGAAAACCTGAAAAAACTGCTTCATGCCCAGCCATCTGGGGTGTTGGGAGTGGAGGGCGGATGTCGAGAACAGCTGGCATGTAATTGTAGCTTCTGAAATGCAGCTGTGAAGTAAACGAGCCTGTGATTCGTTAGGTGAGTGCAACCATGAATACCCACAATTCCTTGTTTATTGCAAGGAAGGTGTTTAGTGACAGATAACGCAGGATCTGTTCCCTCTATACTTGTCTCTTTACTTGAGCTGTTTATTTAGATGGACCGTGTCATTAGAGGAGGTGAAAATAATTATGTATTCTGTGAATGGGGCCTAGATATGGAAAATATAGAGTTACACTTACAGGGCTGGTAAACAAAAATGGGTGTCTCTTATATTACAGTAAAAAAGAGGTAATAGGGAGTGAGTAAATACATACTCGAGGACAGTATGTGTCACAGTGGAAAATGAGTTGATAAGCCATTAAATTAGTAATTCCAGTCCAAAGTATTGCAGATAAAGTATTTGAATCAGATTGTTTGGTGCAGCTAAATCTAAATGTTAATGAATTAGTGAGTAAATACAGTAGGTCAGTGGGACAGTAGGAGTACAAATGATTCAGCATGTAAAAGTGTTAAATAAGTTGGAAAACAAGTGAGTAAATAAGTCATTTAGTGTATTGAGTTGGTTAGTGAAAGAAGGGGTGAGTGTTAAGTCATTCATATTAATAAATTATGTCAGTCGGTACAGTACACTGAAATGAGAAAAATGACCAAAGATATATTGTGAATAAACTGTCAAATAGGCTGGAGTAAATGTCTGTGCATATGGAGCAACTGTTTCAAATTCAAATTCAAATTTTATTTGTCACATACACAGTCATACACAGTACGATATGCAGTGAAATGCTTATACGACTGCCCCGTGACCTTAAAATTAAAAATTTTATTATTATTATTATTAGTTTTTAAAATCTGTAATTTTACTTTTACTTAAGTATGTTTTGTTTGAAATATTGTACTTCGCTACATTTTAAATCATATTCGCTACTGAGTAAAACAAATGAATGAAAATGCAAAAATAATAAAAAATATTATGCTTTGTATAAATACTTTGTTGCGCTCGCGTGTGTGTATCGTGTCCTGGTCGCGCGCCGCTCCAGACTCCACGCCAGGTTTTCTGACTGCCCCCACAGCGGCATCTACCTGACCTTCCACATGGTTGCTTCCGCCCTGAGAGTGACGTCATCAACCAGCGTGACCATATACTGTATAAACTGGAGAGAGACGCGGGAAAGAGGAAAGAGATTGTAATATTGGTGTTTTGATATTTGGTTGTGTATTCTGGTTTAGACTTTTTGCCTCCCATTGACTTTGATTATTGCCTTGCCCCTTTGGTTTGACTGGTCTTTGTATATATTTGTAGATAATTTCACTGTATGTTTGTGCACTCACCACTAGTAGGGGCATGGCTGCCATTTATTTTGGGAAGAGGGAAGTTTTTGGTTTAGGGAGTCAGGGAAGGTACCTGTATTTTTTTTTTTTTTTTTTTTTTTGCAGGTAATCTAGCTACTAAATATAAATACCATTTTATTATTTTGGCCTGGGTCCACCCTGAATCTGATCCTCCTCCTCCTATTGTGTGTGTGTGTGTGTGTGTGTGTGTGTGTGTGTGCGTCGTGCGTGTGTGTGTGTGTGTGTGTGTGTGTGTGTGTGTGTGTGTATTTTTGTAAAGCAATAAAAACTCATTATTTCATCAGTTAATGACTGGATCTAGTTCTTTCTACCATATACCACCATTTCCATACAGTTTAAAATAAAACCCTGAACCATTCCTTTGCTGTACGGCCCAACCCTAGACTGGGACGTAACAACTAGTTTGAGATTTATATCTGCTCATCTTTTTTGAACTACGCTAGAATGTCTCATCCCACCCCTGCTGTAAAAAAAAAAAAAAAAAAAAAAGTAATTTGGTTACTTTTACTCTGAGTAAATTTTTTATGAGCTACTTTTTACTTTTACTTGAGTAGATTTTTATAATGGTAACTTTACTTGTACTTCAGTAAAATCTCACTGAAGTAACAGTACTTTTACTTAAGTACAAAATTTTAGTACTTTTTCCACCTCTGCCTACAACGCCTGGGCATGCTCCTGATGGGGGGCGGATGGTCTTCTGAGGGATCCTGAACAGTCTGTGGTGCAACGTGGCGTTTGTGGATGGAGAGAAACATGATGTCCCAGATGTGCTCAATTGGATTCAGGTCTAAGGAAAGTTGGGTTTTTCTCAATAATAAATAAAATACACTGCTCATAAAAATTAAGGGAACACTTAAACAACACTTTGTAACTTCAAGTCAGTCACACTTCTGTGAAATCAAACTGCCCACTTAGGAAGCAACACAGATTGACAATCAATTTCACATGCTGTTGTGCAAATGGAATAGACAACAGGTGGACATTATAGGCAATTAACAAGACACCCCAATAAAGGAGTGGTTATGCAGGTGGTGACCACAGACCACTTCTCAGTTCCTATGCTTTCTGGCTGATGTTTTGGTCACTTTTTAATGCTGGCGGTGCTTTCACTCTAGTGGTAGCATGAGACAGAGTCTACAACCCACACAAGTGGCTCAGGTAGTGCAGCTCATCCAGGATGGAACATCAATGCGAGCTTTGGCAAGAAGGTTTGCTGTGTCTGTCAGCGTAGTGTCCAGAGCATGGAGGTGCGACCAGAAGACAGACCAGAACATCAGGAGATGTGGTGGAGGCCCTAGGAGGGCAACAAACCAGCAGCAGGACCGTACCACTGCCTTTGTGTAAGGAGGAACAGGAGGAGCACTGCCAGAGCCCTGCAAAATGACCTCCAGCAGGCCACAAATGTACATGTGTCTGCTCAAATGGTCAGAAACAGACTCCATGAAAGTGGTATGAGGGCCCGATGTCCACAAGTGGGGGTTGTGCTTACAGCCCAACACTGTGCATGACGTTTGGCATTTGCCGGAGAACACCAAGATGGGCAAATTCGTCAGTGGCGTCCTGTGCTCTTCACAGATGAAAGCAGGTTCACACTGAGCACATGTGACAGACATGACAGAGTCTGGAGACAGCCTGGAGAACGTTCTGCTGCCTGCAACATCCTCCAGCATGACTGGTTTGGCAGTGAGTCAGTAATGGTGTGGGGTGGCATTTCTTTGGAGGGCCGCACAGCCCTCCATGTGCTCGTCAGAGGTAGCCTGACTGCCATTAGGTACCGAGATGAGATCCTCAGACCCCTTGTGAGATCATATGCCAGTGCAGTTGGCCTTGAGTTTCCCCTAATGCAAGGCTATTCTAGACCTCCTGTAGCTGGAGTGTGTCAGCCGTTCCTGCAAGACGAAGGCATTGATGCTATGGACTGGCCACTTTACCAAATAAAGTGTCGTGTGATCATTTTAAACCAGCAAGAGCCCAAAGTGAATGTGTATGAGAGAAAAAAATGTATATGATAAGGAAACTATTTGCTTTTGTTTTTTTTTGTTTCATCTGCATTCAGGGAAGATAATGAATGTAATTCTATGTATTTTCACGCCTCACAAGGCTCAACTAAACAATTACATTTTTAAATGCAGAGGCAGCAGTAAAAATGAGGTGTTGATCATAAAATCAACAGTTTTGCTATTTATCCTCAGCAGTTTCTCTCACTCTGTGAGGGATTGCAAATTGGTTCTCATAATTGTGGCAACAAGGGCCATTTATTTATTTATTATTCTATTTTGCTAAATAGTTAAACTTCCTTTGCTTCCTTTATTTAGCTCCTTTATTTCACTCTCTACATCAAGTGATTTAATATAAAACCCAGTGAAAAAAATCTTTTAATACCACATATAACTTGTCACATAAAAATTTAGCAAACTTTAATAACATACATTCAATATTTATAATTATTATGTTGTTTTAAATGAAACACCTAAATTGGTTATTCTTTAAGAGTTTAAAGCAATAAGAACACTGTTGCTAGGAAACTGGGATCACAGACATTAAGTACAAGCTAGCTATTGACTGACTAGCCAGCTATTTAAAAAGTATGTACTGTATATCTTTCAACTTATATCTATAGCTACAATATTTTAAAGCTTGGGCTGGATTGCAACTAAAAATCTCAAAATTCAGTCAGAAATTTGAACATTTCTCCCAGACGTGTTGGTAAATTGTTGAAAACATTTAGTACAATTAAAATTATACTGTGAATATTGTCTTGAATATTGAATATTGACTGCAGACAGTCATTAAGCTGCATTAAAAGCTCTGGTGGTCTTTTCTGTTAGCCTGTATTAAGTGTCATGCGCACTCCTAACGCGACCGGCACGATGACCCGGAAGTAGTCCGGTCGCGTCATAGGAAGCATAAAAGGAGACAAGATGGCACTTTACACTCGCTCAGTCATTGAGTTTGCCCATGCTATTGCCGACGCCTCGCTCGTCTAAACGTGAATACTCACTTTCTAGGGTTATCGCCTCTGATTGGGTGTGTGTATTTAGAACGCGTATTTAGAACTCTTGCTCTCGCTTCCGGAGAGTTCTAATAATAACCAGTGTGGTTATCCTGCCTGCTCGTGCTACTTCCGCGTTTGGGTTTACCATCCACGCTACAGGGCTAACTGCTAGTCTTCTGGTTCATCTCCAGTTAGTTTGTGACAGAATGACTGAGCCATCAGCAGTAAACCTAGCGGAGTTTGCTCACCTCTGCAATGTGGTTGACCAGCATGCTAAGTTGATCGATCAGTTCCGTGGTGAACTCGCGTCTCTCCGCAAGGAGCTCCAAGATGTCGCGGCCCTGCGACAGGATAACGCGACCCTCCATGGGACGGCCGCTCAGCCGGCTGTTGCCACTCCCATTGCAGCGGCTGCTGCGCTGCCAACCCCCTCCCCATCTTCTGATGTTTTTCTAACTTTACTGGATAAATGGGATGGCATGGATGGGAAGTGCAGTGTTTTTCTAACCACGTTGGATCTCGTGTTTGAGTTTAATTCCACCAGATACTCCACAGAGGCAGGCAGCTGAGTGGGCCATGGCGGTTCATCGTTCAGATTCAGGCGTCACCTACTCATACACAGAATTCACCCGTCAGCTTAAACTCACCTTTGAGCATCCGGCTGCTGAGTTGGAGACCGACTCTAAGCTATACCATCTATGGCAGGGAGGGTCGTCCGTGAGCCTCTACACCACGGAGTTTCGTACTCTTGCCGTGCAGACCGACTGGGGAGACTCCGCCCTCCGGACGACTTACTACGAGGGACTGGCTTCGCTCATAAAGGACGAGCTCGCTGAATGAGAGCTCCCAGCAGCCTTGGAGGGCTTAATCCAACTCGCCCTCCGGATCAACCAACGTCTGCTCACTCGCCCCAAGCCAGCTCCCCGTACCCTGCCACCCATCACGACATCACTACCTCGTACCACCCCCTTCTTCTCCCACGCTCCATTTCCAGAAGTCCACTCCTCATTCACTGCAGCACCCACCAGAACCGTCAGTACTTCACCTCCCGCTGTGGTTGACACAGGAGCCGGGGAACCCATGCAATTAGGGCGCGCCACCTTAACCGCTGCAGAACGGGAACGCTGTTTTAGGGAGGGGCTCTGCGCATATTGTGGATCCGCCGCACACCATCGAGCCATCTGTTCTCTGTGGCCGAGAAACACGCAGTCCCGGTGTGAAATGAGAGTAGCTCACCGGGTTCCATCTCCCTCTCCACCACCCTGACTGATGATTCCCGTCTCACGGTAAAAGTACACCTCTTGTTTGGCCACAAACGGGTCGGAAGTACCTTGTTCGTCGACTCCGGGGCCGCAGGTAACTTCATTGACTCTTCATACGCCAAAAAACTGGGGGTAAAAATCAAGGCGTTATCCCAGCCCGTAACGATTACATCAGTCGACGGTCGGCCCCTTTCCTCCAGCCCCATCACCTTTCAAACCCAGCCCATCACCCTCATCGTCAACCAGCATCAATAACAGATTCAGTTTTACACCACCACCATTTCATCACTACCCATCATCCTCGGACACCCTTGGCTGCTACGTCATGACCGACTTATATCATGGACCCAAAATCGGATTCTACAGTGGGGGCCGACCTGCACCGAGCTCTGCCTACGGGCCGAGGCTGGGACGTGCTCTAGGGAGCCCGAGGCCCCTGATGTCGACACAGACAACATCCCATTAGACTACCGGGACCTGGCTGAAGTTTTCTGTAAGAGACGCGCCACCCACCTACCTCTTCATCGCCCATACGACCTGGCAATCGATCTTCAGCCAGGCGCCACACCACCCCGCGGCCACCTCTATTCACTATCCAACACCGAGATGCAGGCGATGGAGGAGTATGTTTCCAGCAGACTTCGCCATGGTACCATCCGGCCCTCCTCCTCACCTGCCGCCGCGGGGTTCTTCTTCGTGAAAAAGCACGATGGTAGTCTTCACCCCTGTGTCAATTACAGGGGGCTCAATAAAGAACCGACACCCGCTGCCTTTTATCAACTCTGCCCTGGACGCCCTCTCTGGTGCCACCATCTTCACTAATTTGGACCACCGGAGCGCCTACAACTTGGTGCGCATCAGAGAGGGCGATGAGTGGAAGACGGCCTTCATCTCCCCTACAGGACACTACGAGAGTCTGGTCATCCCCTTTGGTCTCTGCAACGTACCTGCTGCATTTCAACAGTTTATCAATGATGTCCTCAGAGACATGTTAGGCTGCTGAGTGTTCGTCTACCTCGATGACATCTTCATCTACTCCCAAACCGTCAACGAACATATCCAGCACATCAGAGCGGTTCTAAAGAGATTGCTCGCCCACCAGCTGTACTGTAAGTTGGAGAAGTGCACTTTTCATGAGCGCTCCACCACGTTCCTGTTTTGTCATCTCATCACAGGGTGTAGCCATGGACCCGCAGAAATTGGCCCCTACCCAAGACTCTTAAACAACTCCAGCGATTTCTTGGGTTTGCCAATTTCTATCGCCGCTTTATCCGAGACTACAGTACCGTGCTCCTGGGCCCACTACCTCATTTGGGCTGAGCTGTCTCACAACCTCCACACCTCCTCTGCCACCAACCTAAGCCCATTCGAGGTATTCTACGGCTTCCAACCTCCGATGTTCGACCATCAAGAACCAGAGGTGGAAGTACCATTGGCCCAACAGTTGGTTCGTCAGTGTCGACGGCTCTGGAGACAAGCAAATGACGCCATTCAAGAGGCTAACAGCCGCTACACCCTGCAGCATCGCCGTCGACACCCACTGGGACGAATGTACCAAGTAGATAACAAGGTATGCCTATCAACAAAAAACCTACACCTGCAGACAGAATAACGAAAGTTGTCACCAAGATTCATCGGACCATACCGAATCAACCTCTGGATTAACCCTGTCACCTACCGGCTCCAGCTGCCTGCGGCGCTCCGGATCCATCCGGTATTCCATACATTCCAACTCAAACACTTCACTACTTCACCCATGGTTTGGGTTTACCATCCACGCTACAGGGCTAACTGCTAGTCTTCTGGTTCATCTCCAGTTAGTTTGTGACATTAAGATGTTTGAAGAAAAAATAAGATTTCAATGGATTTCAATGTTAAGATTTCAATGGCCAATCAGTTGGTGGAAACAACCATTTAAAAGTTTTAAATGCAAGAATAAGGGTTTGGATTCTTAAAAATATTAATTTATTTTCCTATTCCTAAAAATGCCAGACATCCACAGGTACGCCAATTAACATTAAAAGCCCGGGCAGGTGAAGTGAACAACATAAATCTTCTACCTATATTGACACCTGTCAGCTAGTGTGCTTGAAGGAGGAAACATTTGCAAGCATAAGGATCTGAGAGACTTCAACAAAGGCAACACTGTGATGGCTAAAACCTAGCTCATCTCTAAAATGGCAAGTGTTTGTGCCAATCCCACAGAAGAGATACTGTATCACAGTTTGCTGACAAAAAAGGCAAACTGGCTATGACAGGAGGTTGCCAGAAGCCACAGTGCATTACAGTTTTCTGTGTATGGGGCTACAGAGCCACAAACTGGTCAGAGTGCCCATGCTGTACACTGCTGAAAGCTCCTACAATGGGCATGTGAATGTCAGAACAGGACCATGGAGCAATGGAAGAAGGTGCCTCGGTTTGGTGGATCATGTTTTCTTTTACATCATGTGGAAGCCTGGGTGCACTTACCTGGGCAATAGATGGCTCCAGGATGCACTATGGGCAGAAGGCATGCCGTTGAATATAGTGTTGTGCTCTGGGCAATGTTCTGCGGAAAAACCCTGGGTCCTACTTTAACACATTTCGACATAATATTTATTGCAGATCAAGTATTTCCTGATGGCAGTGGCTTCTTTTATCAGCATAACGCACCCTGCTGCATTGCAAAATCACATACACAGTGGTTTTAGGAACGTGACAAAGAATTCAAAGTGTTGACTTGGTCTTCAAATTATCCAGATCTCAATCTGATTGAGCATGTCCTGGATTAACACGTCTGATCTACCTTGCAACTGTAGCAGCTGTCATGGGACTAGATTAAACCAAGCGCTACGATACTGCAAGGCTGCAAGGCAAAAAATGTGCTCTTTTAGTAAGATCACCAAAGTTGAGGGTGCAGCTGTGAGCATGTAGGTACATGTAGGTGTATTTGTGTTTGCGTCAGATGTGGGAGGTTCACTGGCAACAACACTGGGTGGTCAGGCGATAGAGTTATTTAGCTCCTTCCACTGCTGGGGTGTATGAATCAAACTTTAGATGTTACAGTAGGTATCATTCAATCCACCTTTTAAGTAAATTAATATGATTTAATTTGGCTTTTTTTTGCTTACTGGGTTGTTGCAGGCGGTAATTCACTTGTACAATCTTTGTCACAATGATGTACAGTAAGGACCTTGCCATTTGACTAGGAAACTGCAGTTAACGGAACTAGCATCTGATCTCTCAGTTGAAATTCTCGTGGTTCAGTGGGCTGGTTATATGTGCACCACTGCTCAACATGTTCACTTGGACTATTGTCTTGGACACACAGTTATAAATCTCAGCAAAACCAGATGAGAGAAACCAGCTTGCTAAAGTTGAGCAATGCGTAAAGGATATAAGAGACTGGATGCTAATTAACTTCCTTCTGCTTAATCCTGATAAGACAGAAGTTCTAGTCGTAGGAACACATGCAGCTAGAAGCAAGATTTTAGATCACACTGTAATTTTAGATGGCCTTTCTGTTCTATTGTTGGGAACTTTTTCACTCTGTCGTATCAGAGACCAGGAGACGTTGGGATATCTTTCCAGCATAAGTTACTCTTTATTGAGAACTCACCGTGCGTCGCTGTAGTCCTCCAAGTCTGAGCTGTAGTCCTCCAAGTCTTACTAAAACTCAGCTCTGGAGAGTTTATACTTTACAAGGGGGAGGGATACAAAGAGGTGGAGACAATCTAAACAAAGCATAGTGTAGTACAGCAATCAGCCTGGTAACGGAAGTTCCCCAGCCATGATCTGTTATGGACGAGCGGGGGTTGACCAGAAGATCATAGGGGAGGTAGTGAAAGGTTTTAGCTGGGAAGTGTGGAATACCGGATGGATCCGGAGCGCCGCAGGCAGCTGGAGCCGGTAGGTGACAGGATTGGTCCGGAGAGTGACAAGGTATGAACCAATGAACCTGGGTGAAAGTTTTTTGGATTCAGTATGAAGGTAAAGGTTTTTTGTTTATAGCCATACTCTGTCACCTACATTGTACAATCGTCCCGGCGGGTGTCGACAGCAATGCTGAATGGTGTAGTGGTTGTTGGCATGTTGGATGGCTGCGTTTGCTTGATTCCACAGCCGTCGACACCGGCGAACCAACTGTTGGGCCAACGGTATCTCAACCTCCGGTTCTTGAAGGTCGAATGTCAAAGGCTTGAAACCGTGGCATACCTCAAATGGGCTGAGATTGGTGGCTGATGAGACATGGAGATTATGAGATAGCTCAGCCCATAGGAGGTAGCAGGCCCAGAAGCGCTGGTGATCGGCGACGAAGCAGCTCAGGTAGCGCTCCAGTTGTTGGTTGTTCCGCTCCGTCTGGGGATGGTAACCAGAGGATAGACTACAGGTGGAATTGATCAGACGGCAGAAGGCCTTCCAGAACCGTGCACTGAACAGGTCCAGATAGGGGGGAGGAATGGCCCCAATGCAACACCTCGGTCCTCACGGTGTGGGGCACATAGAGTCGTCCAGACGGCACACCTGCCGGCTCGGTCTCCGTCGCCTATGCATGGCAAACCCTCGTCTCCAGGTCCCAGTGAAGTGGTGCAATGATCTTGATGGGTGAGATGACAGGCGCGGTGTCCATCTGGGGGGCGTCTTGGTTGTGTTGTCGAGAGAGGGCATCAGCTTTGGTGTTCTTGGACCCCGGGCGGTAGGATAAGTGGAAGTTGTAGTGTTCAAAGAACAGTGCCCACCGCGCCTGTCTTGGTCGTGGTCAGGTTCTTATGATCGGTCCAGATGATGAACGGCTCCCTGGCGCCAAATGTTGTCGAGATAGACGAACACCTACCGGCCTAACATATCCCTGAGGACATCATTGATGAACTGTTGAAAGGCGGCGGGTGCCTTACAGAGTCCAAATGGGATAAGCTTTCATAGTGTCCAGTGGGGGTGATGAAGGCTGTCTTCCACTCATTGCCCTCTCTGATGCACACCAAGTTGTAGGCGCTCCGGAGGTCCAACTTTGTGAAAATGGTGGCACTAGAGAGGGCGTCCAGTTCTGTGTTGGTAAGAGGCAATGGGTGTCGGTTCTTAATGGTGATGTTATTGAGCCCCCGATAGTCGACACAGGGGTGTAAGTCGCCGCCTTTTTTCTTCATGAGAAAGGGAGGGACAGAACCCATCTGAAGGTCAGAACACTTCGGCCAGGTCCCGGTAGGCGGCGGTGTCGACATCGGGGGCCTCGGACTCCCTAGAACACGTCCCAGCCAGGGCCCGCAGGCAGAGTTCGTTGCAGGTCGGCCCCCACTGTAGGATACGGTTTTGTGTCCATGGAGCAGCCATGGGTGTCCGAGAATAATAGGTGGAGATGAGATGGAGGTGAGGTGAAACTGAATCTGTTCTTGATGTTGGCCTATGACGAGGGTGATGGGGCTGGAGGAATGGGGCCGACCGTCGACAGATGTGATTCAAACGGGCTGGGATGATGCCTCAAATTCCACTTCTGGTTCTTTGGCATAAGAAAAGTCAATAAAGTCACCTGCGGCACCGGAGTTGATGAACGCAGTACTTCTGACCTGTTTGTGGGCAAACTGGAGGTGTACTTGCACCGTGAGATGGGAAACACTAGATGTCGTGACAGAGAGGTGGATGGGCGAAGAGGGCAGATGGCTCTGTGGTGCGCCGCTGACCCACAGTAAGCGCAGAGCCCCTTTCTGAAGCGCTGTTCCCAATCTGCAGCAGTCAAGGAGGCGCGTCCTAATTGCATGGGTTCCTTGGCTCCGGTGTCAATCACGGCAGGAGGTGGAGATCCGATAGGTCCAGTGGCGGTGGCGGGGTATGAGAGACGACGGTTGATGATCGGGGCATGGGGTGCAGTAGTATGGCGTGGTTGGCGGCAGGGCCCGGGGTGCTGGCCTCGGACGAGAGAGCAGGCGCTGATCAATTCGAAGGGCGAGCTGGATTAGGCCCTCCAGCGTCGCCGGAAGCTCTCGTCCCGCGAGCTGAATCTTTTTCTAGCCGGCTGACGGCTCACAGAGCGCCGCATTCTCCTGCCGTAGCTCTGCCACCTCGCGGCACATGTCTTGGACGCTACGGTGGAGGGTCGCGACTTCACCGCGAAGCTGCTCGATCAGCTCGGCATGCCGGTTAACCACATCACAGAGGTGCGCATAATCCACTGGGTTCACTGCAGGCTCAGTCATTCAGTGATCATCTTTACTTCAAAATGTAAAACCCAATGTACAGTACATAACTCTTTCAGTTTATATACTATCATGTTGGAACCTAGATATTACATTTTATAAATTTTTAATCCCACACTATCTAATGGAACAGTAAAAGACCTCAGTGTGATTATAAATTCTAGTCTTTCATTTGAAGCTCATGTAGACAATATCACCAGGATAGCATTCTTTTACCTCAGAAATATTGCCAAGTTAAGGAATATATTGTCACTAAACGATGCAGAAAAATTAGTTCATGCTTTTATTACCTCTACTGTAGGTTGGACAATTGCAACGCTTTACTGTCTGGTTGTTCAACTAGGTGCATAAACAAGCTTCAATTAGTTCAGAATGCAGCAGCCAGAGTCCTCACTAGAACCAGAAGATACGAGCACATCACCCCTATTGTATCTTCACTTCATTGGCTCCCTGTGAAATTTCGCATTGACTTTAAAATACTACTTTTGACATATAAAGCATTAACTGGTCTCGCACCGCAGTATCTGAGTGAACTGCTAGTGATCCACCACGCCTACTTCGATCAAAGGAAGCAGGCTGCTTGTCAGTTCCGCTTATTATAAAAACTACAGCAAGGGGCAGAGAAGCCACAAAGTTACGGAATAGCCTTCCAAATAGTGTTCAGGACTCAGACACAGTCTCAGTGTTTAAGTCTAGGCTAAAAACCTATGTTTTTAACCAAGCATTTTGTAAATAGATTTCCCTTAGGTAAAGGAGCAGATCTGGGGGACTCATGGACGTAGAGTATTATGGTGAACTGATACGTTTAGATGCTGTCTTCCCCACTCCAGTGATCACTCAGGTTTGTTGATGGTGAGGTGATTGTTTGCTTAACATCTCAGGGAGACCTCATGTCTGTGTTTCCTTCTGGTTCTCCCTTTTAGTTATCCTGTTATAGATAGTCCTGCTGGAGTCCCTGCTTGCACTCTACACTTAATATACATTCAACCTTATACATTATGTGACTGTGACCATACCTAAATGTTATCTCTCCTCTTCTGCTCTCCCCCCTCTCTCTTTTCCTCTCTCTGTCGAGCTACACATGCCCTTCCTGAGCTGCCATTGATCCAGACTCCCTCTGCCCTCTGGACCTGCCTAACTCATCCTGGTGCCCTGCTTCTGGTTGGAGGTCTTGTCACATGGATGTCCCGTGTGTCTCTTTGGGATGCGTCTGATATCTGGGAACGGTTTCACTCTACTATGAAGATGGTTCTGGCCTTGACTGATATTGGCAGCTGTTTCTCTGCGAACTTGACTACAGTCACGCAATAGTTAAGGACTGGAATTTCCTACAAGTCTACCTGAGCCTCCAATAACTACCTGGACTCCATATCAATTACATCAATTAACATCTATTAACAACTGTTATACTGATCTGCCTGCCACCTATCACACTGTCAGGGGAGGGGCTGAACGGGAGTGATCCCAGTTGCAGACAGACAGCCTTCCTGAAAGCTTTATTTCAAAGGCGCAAAGTGATAACCAGTCTGCACGCACACACAGAGATTGCAGGGAATAGCGCTAAACGAGGTTGGAGGGACAGGCAGGGTCGGTAACAGTTGTCCAGCGGTGAGAAAAAACAAATCCAGAAGCACGTACCGAAATCAAAGTCCGTAATGCAGGCGAGGTCATATACAGAAGCAAATCTGAGCAATGATAATAATCCAGAGGGCAAGGCATGAGACAAAATCCAGGAAGACAGGCAGGGCCATACACAGAGGTAGAAATAACTGGAAAAATTTCGAGTGACAGATCAAGAGGCACGCACGCAGAGTTTTTCCGTGCCACTGTTGCCCTCGGCTTGCTCATCAGGGACTATCTGACCATTTTGATTCATACACATTCACATTTCATACAAACTTAAATAATTCTTTTGATTGTGTAAAGCTGCTTTGTGACGATGACAATTGTTAAAAGCGCTATACAAATAAAATTGAATTGAATTGAACTGAACTATTGTGAGGGCCCAGTTGTTGTTAAACAGACAGTGATTTAGGGGTACAGTTCTCTGACATTCAGGACAATGCTGGCAAAAGCATGCTTCCACCCCAGCCCAGTGAAAGAGATCACAGTTTTTCTGCATCTTATTATGTGTCCAGAGATGCCTGCTGAGTGAGTTCATGTGCTGAGACTGTGCACTCTTCTCTCTTTCTTTTTGTGCAGTAATACAGCAACCCAATTTTATTTAATAATGTACACCTCGTTGGTATCTTCAGCTATCTCTTGCCACTCCCTCAATATCTCTAACTTGAAGCCAACTGTGCTTTTACATCACTCCTCGGGGTCAGCTTTTGGAGCAGACCCTAGGCTTTTTTGGGAGCTCTGGTAGTGGTACCTGGTTAGCTCCCTGCGGGGCAAGCCAGATCACAGACACAAAGACACATATACTGTATAGAGGAAAAAGATATTTAACTTTTAATTAAAATATTTACATTTTTTAAAGATTTTGGAGACTAGGGAGTAAGGAGTGGTTGAAGAGGAGTGTAAAGTGCAGATACAGGTCAGGTGAGGTCAGCGGCTTGACAAGGGACATCAGAGAGACGTGTGAGCTTCTGGCCTGAAGCACATTACTCACAATCTCCTCTTTCCCACGTCCTTTTATTCCCACCTGCGAGACAAGAAAAGTAGGTAATTATTTCCTCCCAGGGAAAGCCATGCCCCATGCATTGCACTCCACTTTCCCAGACACCAACCATGCTGAAAGGGCTGTGTCTGTTCAGCACCATTCCAGAGTGAAGAATATGTGTTTGTCATGCAACTTACTGAACCTAAGGGATCTGCTGCTAACACCTTGGTACCAGATACCAGAGCATACCTTCAGAGGTGTTGTGGAGTCCATGCCTTGATGCTTTGAAGTTGAAGTGGGATCTGCACAATATTTGGCAGTTAATTTTATTGGTATGGCTGATGGGTGTCTCTGAAGGTCTGACATTTACTTATTTCTGATTAATTGACTACAAAATATTTGTCTGCTGCCCCTGGTCTCTTTTTCCTATTGTAAAAGTTTCCAATTATACCTCTTAATAAGTTTGGAACTCGTGGAGAGCATCTTTGTCAGAGCTGTCCAGTTTTTCCATTCCCAGACCTTATACTAAGATTTCTCCATCATCAGCTGTTAGAAGGGAATTGTGTGTCTTTTCAGATGCATCAACCAAGGCCATCGCCGCAGTGGCATATCTAAAAGTCACCGATGCTACAAAGAACATTGACATTGACTTTGTAATGGGGAAAGCCAAACTTGCCCCCCGTCCTGAGCACACAGTGCTGAGGCTTGAACTTTGTGCAGCAGTGCTTGCTATGGAACTAACAGACTTGATCTCAGCAAAATTGGACCTCCAGCTTGATGCAATAACCTACTACTCAGATAGTAAAGTGGTTCTGGGCTATATCTATAATGAAACCAGGTGATTTTACATGTATGTAAGCAACCGAGTACAAC
>JAAGKR010005309.1:37500-52245 GCA_011419295.1 Clarias macrocephalus | reverse complement strand
ACACTACACAGTACAGTAAACAGTATAAAGACTATACAATAAACACTACACAGTACAGTAAACAGTATAAAGACTATACAATAAACACTACACAGTATAGTAAACAGTATAAAGACTATACAATAAACACTACACAGTACAGTAAACAGTATAAAGACTATACAATAAACACTACACAGTACAGTAAACGGTATAAAGACTATACAATAAACACTACACAGTACAGTAAACAGTATAAAGACTATTGAATAAACACTACACAATACAGTAAACAGTATAAAGACTATTGAATAAACACTACACAGTACAGTAAACAGTATAAAGACTATACAATAAACACGACACAGTACAGTAAACAGTATAAAGACTATACAATAAACACTACACAGTACAGTAAACAGTACAAAGACTATACAATAAACAATACACAGTACAGTAAACAGTATAAAGACTATACAATAAACACTACACAGTACAGTAAACAGTATAAAGACTATTGAATAAACACTACACAGTACAGTAAACAGTATAAAGACTATACAATAAACACTACACAGTACAGTAAACAGTATAAAGACTATACAATAAACACTACACAGTACAGTAAACAGTATAAAGACTATACAATAAACAATACACAGTACAGTAAACAGTATAAAGACTATACAATAAACAATACACAGTACAGTAAACAGTATAAAGATTATAGAATAAACACTACACAGTACAGTAAACAGTATAAAGACTATAGAATAAACACTACACAGTACAGTAAACAGTATAAAGACTATACAATAAACAATACACAGTACAGTAAACAGTATAAAGACTATAGAATAAACACTACACAGTACAATAAACAGTATAAAGACTATACAATAAACACTACACAACACACCATACAACAAATGCTATACGATATAATGCTATAAATGCTATACTATATGATACATAGTAAACTTTAGGTAACATTCATTATGTAACAAACATCATCCTTCTCATTAAGCACTATGCAGCAAACACTGCAGCAAAAACCTTACATTAAACACTCTACAACAAACACCATACATTAGATAATATACAATAAACGCCACACAGCAAAGACTATACTGTAAACACCCTACAGTATACACTATACATTAGATTCTATGCATTAAAGACCTCACAGCAAAGACCACACTAAAACCAACACTACACATTAAATACATATTAATGACCAGAAAAGAAATCAATACACAGTAAACACACTACAACAAACATGAAACATAAAAACTATACGTTAAACACTGCACAGCAAGTACTTGCAGCAATCATTATGAATTAGATACTATACATTAAACACCTTGAATCAGAGACCATACAGTCAACAGACTAAAGCGAACACTACACATCAAGTACACATTAAAAATCACAGTGAACACCTTACCACTAATGCTACACATTAAAAAGACTTCACAGTAAACACACTACAACAAACACCATACATTAACTAATTAAACACCCTGCAACAATCATTATAAATTAGATACTATACCTTAAACACCTCGCCGCAGAGACCATACAGTAAACACACTAAAGCAAACACTACACATCAAATACATATTAAACACTGCAGAGTGTGAACACCTTACAACTAATGCCACACATTAAATACTATATATTAAACACCGTACAGCAAAAACTTAACAGTAATGACACTCTGACAAACACTACACATTAAATACTATACATTAAACACGGTACAGCATAGACTACACAGTAAACACTCTACAACAAACACCATACATTAGATATTATACATTGATCACCTCTCAGCAGGGACCATACAGTAAGCACACTATAAAACCAACACTACACATTAATTACATATTAAACACCACAAAGCAATCAATACACAGGAAACACCTTACCACTTACACTACACAGTTATTACTATAAATGAAACACCACACAGCACAAAGACTATGGAGTTAACCCCCTACAACAATCACTACTAGATGCACTAGATACAGTAAACACACTAAAATCACATACACTACACATCAGATACATATTAAACCCCACAAAGCAATCAATACACAGAAACAACATGCAGTAATCATGTTACAACCCTACACATTAGATACTATACATTAAACACTGCACAGCAAAGACTTTACAACAAACACCATACATTAAATGCTTTTTTGCACCCTGAAGTATACAATATACATTAAATATTAAACATTTAACACCTTTCAGCAAAGATCATACAGTAAACACACTAAACCCAACACTACACATTAGATACATATTAAACACCACAAAGCAATCAATATAAAATAAACACCCTGCAACAAACACCATATAGTTGATACTATACATTAAAAACCACACAGCACAAAGACTATGGAGTAAACCATCTATAACAATCACTATACATTAGATATTGCATAGCAAAGTCTTAGTAAGTAAACACACTAAAACAAACACCATACATATACTATAACAATATACACTATACATTAGATAGTACAAATTAAACACCACACAACAAAGACTATGCAATAAACATGCTACAGCAAACACTAAATATACAGTAAGATAGTAATAACACAGAAAACATTATAGAGTAAGCACACTTGAACAAACACCGTTAAACAGCAAAGACAGTTCAGTAAACACATTGCAACAAACACTAACATGTTAGACATTAAATACCACACAGCAAAGACTATACAGTGAAAACCTCATAGTAAACACTGTACATCGGATACTTTACATTAAACACTACACAGCAAAGACTATACAGTGAACATCCTACAAAATACACAATGCATACACATGCATTAAATACCACACAGCAACGACTATGCAGTTATCATGCTACAATAAACACTACACATTAGATACGATACATTAAAAACCACACAGTAAACATCCTACACAATGCGTTAGATACCATGAATTAAAGACCACACTGCAAAGTAATCATGCTACAGTAAACACTACACGTTAGATACGATACATTTAACACTACACAGCAAAAACTATACAGTAAATGCCATACAATATACACTATACATTAGATACTTTACAATAAAAACTAAACAGAAAAGACAATACAATATACACATTACATAAAAATGTAACTTTTAATAGTTATTTAAAATAACTACAATGAGCACTCTTGATTAAACACCATCCTAAGCATTTTACATCAGACAAAGGAAAAACGAATGTTATACACCAAACACTACACAACAATCACTCTACAGTAAATGCTGTACAATACAGTAACTACATTAAACACAATACAGGTTTTTTATTTAGTAATTACTGCACACTAAACACTATACTGTCAACAATACACAGTGAAGACTCTAGAGTTACCAACATACAATAAACACCGCACAGGAAACAATATACAATGAACACAAATATTCTACAATAATTATACAAGATTTCTGTTTATTCCAAAGTATATAGTGATGTTTTTAGATGCTTTACTACTGTATATGGTGACGTTTTCTACAGTAAACCAAACCCTACAATAAACACCACCCAACAAACACTACAGCAACAATGGACACTAAAAACACTATGTACCAGTAAACAATATACAATAAACACTAAACAACGTACATCAGTTACTCTACAATTAACAACATGCAGTAATCAATATGCAGTATTCACGCAACAACAGTCACTGAACAAACACTGCACAATAAATACTATACAAACGCCACTGTGCAAACAAGTGTACCAGACATTCACTCTCCAATAAACACTACACAATAAACAATATGCCAAAACGCTAACAAATGAACACTACACAAAAAGTCACTCTAAAATAAACAGTTACAGACAACAATAAACAATTAATACTGAAGAAATGACTGTATATTAAGCACTATAAAATAGTTGACCTACAAAAACACTGCATAATAAACAACATACAGCAAATACTATACAATAAACAATATTTAATGTACAAGAAAACCTCAATCCAGTATTCATTCAAACATTAAAACAAACATTACACAGTAAAAACTGTACAACAAACACTATATAATAATTATTTAAAATCAAACACTATATAACAAACACCATACAGTAAACATTGCACAACAAAAACTACACAGTAAATGCAAACGTGGTAAAAATGTTGTGACGCAACCAAGCAGTTGAAGTTGTTTGGCCAAATTTTCACCTCGTTCTTGTTTTTTTTTAGCATTCTTTTTAATTTAATGAAGTGATGATGTGAATATTTGCCTCTTGTGTGTGTGTGTGTGTGTGTGTGTGTGTGTGTGTGTGCACGTTTGTTTGTTTTCCCCTCATTGTAGCAAGCAGGCGGTGCAGCAGCTGCAGAAAGACCAAAAGCGGATACAAGAGAAGATCCGTCAAAATGAGGAACAGAGGGATCAGGCCAGGGGTGAGCTGGCACTGCACACCGCCCGCCACACCGACACCAAGGCTCGGCTGGAGGACCTGGAGCAGCAGACGCTCGAGCAGGAGCAGAGCATGAGGGTAAGGAAAGTCTTCTCACTCCACCTATAGTCTCCTCCTGCTTTTATTCCATTTTACTACCCAGCCGTTTGGGTAGCCATGCGACCGGCAAAACCAGTAACCAAGCCTCGTTATTACATCTTAAGTCATCTTTCATTAATTTTCATGACTGCATCTCACTGAGAATTTGTGTATCAGAGGAGAAGGAATGTGACGCTATTCAGGATCAGCACTATTTTATGCAGTGAAGCTACTTTTCAGGTTATGGAACCCAGCTTTATAACGCATAAGACTGTTCTCTCATTTAATGATAGTTTATATAGTTTATAGTTAGGAAACATGTCCAAAAAACCCCCTTTTATGGTGCCCTTCAAAAGTATTGGAACGACAAGGCCACTTTTTGTTTTTGCTATACACTGAAGATATTTGGTTTTGAGATTAAAATATAAATATGATATCATGGATCATAAAAAAACTTAGTTTTATATATATTTACACACACACACACACACACACACACACACTGTTTAAACCTACCCATTTTTTTTTTACATGATTAATATTAGAGCATGTGACTGACAGGTGTTTCTTGTTCCCCAGGTGTGTTGTTAGAATGATTGGTCAAAGGATTAACAGCTCTTAATATCTCATCCACAAAGGCTAAAAAGATAAACCAGCATGAAGACCAGAGCCATATCTATAGGAGAAAAGCAAGCTGAGGGGGAAAAAAAAGAGGTGAAATGGATCAGAGCCATCGCACAAGCATTGGGCAGAGCCAGAACAAGAGTTTGGAATGTCCTGAAAAAGGAGGGGAAGAAAACTGCTGACGCCAAACAGGTTACACATTCCGACGTTTAGCCCTAGCTCAAGATGCAACCCATTTATCAGCAATAAATCTCAGAAAACCAGATTGGAATTTCGCAAAGGGCCACACAAGTTCTGAAGCCAAGATTAACCTCTACCGAAGTGATGCAAAACCTAATTTGTGGAGAATGAAAGGATCTGCTCATGATCCAAAACATACAAGCTCATCAGTCAGGCACAGTGGAGGTAGTGTCATCTCTTGGGCTTGCATGGCTGCTTCTGGAACGAGCTCACTAATCTTTATTGATGATGGAATTCATGATGGTAGCAGCAGAACGAATTCAGAAGTCTACAGTTTACAGAGAAATTCTCAGAGACAATCACCAAAAAGCCAGTGCCAACACAGGAAAGAACTTCATCAGGGGGATAAAAAGAGAACGGAATGGTTTTAGATTGGCCAAGTCAATCAGCAGATCATAAGCCAGTTGATCATCCATTTCACCTCCTGAAAAGAAAAGCGACAAAATGAATACGGAATAGTTTGGTGATGCCAGTCGGGCACCAGTGTGATGGCAAGCCAGGGATATGCAAACAAATACCGAGACTGTCTGTATTCAATTCTTTCGCTTACCTGAAAATTGGATGGTCTGCCCCAAAGGCGCCATGTTCCACGTCTAGATATAAATATCAGGGAATACAAGCTGATCTATCATTCAGATTCCACTTTTAATCTCAAACCCAAATGTGGCACAAAAAGTGAAAATCATTACCCTTGTTGTTCCGATACTTTTGGAAGGTGCCGTGCACATGCAATAATATAAGGATTCATGATGTGCAATTATGTCATAAAGAAAAACATTTAAGATATGCTGAAAATTTCTGTACCAAGAATGACAAAGGAAAGAGTCTCCAGTACATGGAAATCTTCTTTGTTTGGCAGGAAGACGCAGAAACGTTGAAGATGAAGCTGATGAGTGAGATGAAGCTGGTAGCAGTCCTCAAAGTAAACTCATTAGTGCATACAGACATATACACACACACACACACACACACACACACACACACACACTGTGTATACACTGTCACCGCACAAATCTCTGCCACAAATCACTTGTAAACACACTACCAGTCTACTGTACAGTATATCCCAGTGAGGACGATTCGTTCATCTGAACCTTCAGGGCGACATCGCCGCAATTCTACAGGAGTATAAAGTGACAGAGGAAGACTGTGTGCGAGAGAAAGACGAGGTGCTGAAAGAACATGGAGAAGCCTCGGATGCAGTCGCCCTGCTGGAGACAGAGACGGTCAGACTGAGAGAAATACACACGGCCAAATCAAAAGTAAGAACATAGTGAGATACAGTCAGCTGATGGACACCATTCAGCTCAAACTATCAAGCATCAATGAGATTCACTTTAATAAAAAAATAAATAAAATGATATCACTGTACATGCAACATGTCTCTCCCACCCAGAGAGAACAGACAGACTTGCATGTGCAGAATCCCGGCTAAAACTTACTTTAAATAAAAAGCAAAAACAATCCCAATGTGTTGTAATATACTGCATTTAAGCAATGTTTAAATTCATGATCTGTATAATCTCTCTGTGTATTATTATTATTAATGTTCATTAATGTTCATTATATATATATAATCATTTTTAAATGTTATTTGCAAGTGATTACATTATTATAATTAATTTTAATTTATAATAATAATAATAATAATAATAATGACTATTATTATGATTATGATTATGATTGTTACTTTGTTTAAATTGTCCCTGTTGTAGTGTTGCTGTTCTAAAACCAGTATGAACATACAGTACATTTGAATTCAACAGACTATCCACTTTTTACCTTTTTATATCCGCTTTTAATTAGACTATTGTGGACTTGAAAAGGAAATTGAGTGACGTCCTGACAGCGCACAAAATCCTGTCTGATGATCTTCACCAGGAGAAGCGTGACTGTCTCGACCATCTGCGTTCAGCTAAAGTACGTCGCAACGACTTATAAAGTGTTTATATACAGTATATATATTTAAGAATATGTATAAATTAGCATCCAAAACACACAATAATCTCCTCTGAACAGTTGATATTGAGATGTTTCTGCTACTTGTAAAGCTTCATGACGGCTCTAATCCGAAGTGCTGGTTGTTAATTGGTGATTTCTGAGGCTGTGAGACCGTTTAAAGGCTCAGGAAACCTTTGCAGGTGTTTAGCGCTGATTAGCTGATTAGCGTGTGACACCATTAGTCTCCAATATTGAACTTTTCACAATATTACAATTTTCTGAGATACTGAATTTTCATTAGTTGTAAGCCATAATCATCAAAATGTAAAGAACTAAACACTTGAAATATATCAGATTGTGTGTAATGAGTCTATATAATATATGAGTTTCACATCTTGAATTGAGTTATTGTATTAAATGAACTTTTCGATGATATTCGAATTTTTTGAGATGAACCTATATGTCCAAATGTGCATGTTTATAGAATATTTAACAGAGATACGTTTGTCTGCAGGAAGCGCAAAAAGCAGTGATGGTGAGATGTGAGCAGGTTTCCAGAAAGGTCGAGGAGCTCAGGCTGAAGTGTGAAGAATACAGGAAGGAATCGGCAGTAATGGAGGAGATGGTCACTGCCATGCCGCAAGTGCTGGAAGATCTACAGTAAGTCAGGTTACAATAGAAGAGAAACTGTTCAAAACTCCTTAATGTGAAAGCTAAAGTATGCGAGAGACACACTGGGAGGGGAACTCATGTGTTACCTAAAAGCTCCAGAAAATATATATCCATAAGGGGATGTGTTTAAAAAGGAACCTCTATACCCTTGAGTAGTGCTCAGTTAGTTTCGGTCTGCTGCTTGGTTCGTGATCCAGCATGATGGAGTCCAGATCAGGTTACTAAAAAAGTCGATTGCAATAATCATGTTCCACTAAAAGGTGTTAGCGACTGTGTGTGTTTTCAGGAGTGAATCTGAGACGGTCGAGTATAAACACAACCTGATCAGCACTGTGATGTCCAGCCTGCAGAGAGACGCGGCGGCCTGCAGAAACCGGACGGCGCTTTCGAAGGAGACTCACTCGTCCCTCGTTTCTCAACGGCACGCTGTGATGCAACACCTGAAGGTTCGACTGAATAAATGCAACACATTATTGCACACTTGTTATCGATATCCTGTACACCTGAGGTTTTGGACCTCGCAAGTCGCTCAGACGTTGACCTAGACGAAGTTAAAGTAAAAAAAACACAATCAAACGAATATCGTTCATGTCCCCGGCCCATAAGTCGTAAACCATAAATGCTGGCACTTCTGAGTTCGGGTACAAAACCCGAACTGTTGTGTAACGTTTTCATTGTATTTCCTGAACTATATTTTGCAGCTATGAAGCTGCTTTATAGAATCCATACAGAATACAGCAATTTCTCTTTATGTCTACACATTAGTGTCAGAGTTACAGTACAAGTTTTTTACTTGAAGCTGATTCTTGCTGTTATATTAAGGAAAAGGACAGAACATTTTCACACAGTCTCAAATTCCCCAACCTACATTGATCTTTTCAACTTTTTATTAATTTTTTTACTGTTACAAACCTGAACAACCTTAAACCATATTGTACAGTATGTCTTTGAGCTACAACTGTAAACCCGAATAAGTTGGCAAAAAACAGAACTTTTTGACTTTGTTGTACTCATTCATATTAATCTTTATTTACTTGCGTTACTGAGTAGCCCAACTCATACCACAGCGGTTTGTCACAAGTTTTTATTCCTGATGCCCTGATGGCTGGGAATCGCACCCGACCCTTTCGCACGGCAGGTGAAACACCTCCCACTGAGCCACCGGTGCTCTGATACTTCAGGGTGCCGAGAGTTGTAAAGATTATACTTACAGCATCATGTCAAGACAGAAAAATCCACCATCTTGATCAAAACAATTCAATGTGGGCAGTTTACATGTGCACTGATGATGTCAGACACAAAATCGTTCGGCTGAAAGATTTTTAATTTGGTGGAACTTTAAGGAGACTGTGGTTGATAAGTGTCACTTGAAAAGTGTCATTTCTACAAACTCATAAATACCAAAAAGTTCTAAATATTCATCAAGGTCTATTAATGTGAACTAATTGTAATTGTTTAAGGTAACAGTACTCGATATGTTTAATTACTTTGAGCATCAGGGTTTACAGTGTACAGAAAAACGAGCCCATCCTAAGAGTGGTGCATGGTGGTGGTAGCATCATGCTGAACGTTACCCTCGTGGTTTCATTTACTCCTCTGTCGTCGTCGTCGTCGTCATGCCCCGTCATGGTTGTGCCCGCGGATTTAACGTCGCTTTACGGGAAATTCCAAAACACTGGGACCTTTCATGTATAACCAAGAACAAGTCTCCGTCTCTGGACAGCTTCATCTCGGGTCCTTTCAGGAATCCAGGTGTATTGATACTGAGATCATGTCACACGCACGGGTCGATCCCGTTCGACTAATTGCGTGATTGATGTAGGGTCATTATGACACCGGGGTGATACTTATGCAGCCACAGCTTTCCTTTTCAGTTTCAGGTTCCCGTATGATGTTCTTCATCTTCATGTAAAAAAAAGAAGATTGACTCTACATTTATGATTAGATTTCACAGGCTTCCTGTGAAGATTTGTAGCTCTGCTCCTTAATGAATCATGGTGTAAGGCATCTTACTGCCATAAAGCTCGAGCCTCGCAAATCGTTAGCGTTGTATCTATATAGAAATCGTACATTTGCTTTATTTTTATCTCTCCCTTTTTGCTCTTCATCCCAGCCGTATAGTCATCCGGTGTCACAGTGCTAATACATGTTTGTTCTGGTAATGCGACGCAGCCTCATATAATTTTCTGTAAGAAATAATATGTTATGTGTTGCATGAAAGCCATGAATTATCACTTCATTTTGCTTGGAAAAAGCCATTTATTGGGGGAGTTGAGATTCAGGATTATGGCCCCAGTCAGAGCCTCGCGCCTGATGAGAGTCTCACATGGCTTATCTAATGTGAAATCGCCATGTGGTATATAGTTTCATTAAACGGTGATCAAGAATGCATTAGTTCAAAACAAGAAAAGGCAATGGAGCTTAATCCGCCATGCGCGCACGGGTGCAGCAAACTCCAAACAAGTTGTTGGTGCGAGACAGGCGCAGAATTAAAAGTCTTCCCTCATAGAGCCGGGGTCCCATTAGCTGGCTGCAGGGCAGCAGAGCAGAGCGCCTTTTCAGGCCTTGCTCGGAAAACAATAAAACAGCAGCAAACACACTCATTAAAGCGCCCGCTTTTACCAGTTAAAGAAAGGGAATGGTGAGGAGTAGAGTCGCCGGCTCTTTCTGCGGAGGGAACTCAGCACTGCTACAGTACCATCACTGGCGGATGCCGTTTTTTATTCGAGATTAGATTAGATCGAATTCTCCATCCTGATTGGATGTCAGTCCGCGGATAACGCGTTTCTGTAACATTCACGACGAAGGCAGTCTGGAGTGTGAGCGCTTTGTACCAATCAGAGGTTTATCCTGCACATGAAAGGCTTTTGTTGTTGTTGTTGTTGTTGTTTGTATGTAGGGGCGGTCGTGTAAATGATAGCAGCACAGCACTGGAGCTCACTTGGCTCGTGGACGTCCCCGAGCGCTCAATGCAACTAAAACCGATACAGAAATAAAGGGGGACAAAAAAGATCTGTATTTCATGTAACAAAGACTACGTTGTAATTGCTTTGGTGTGAGAGGTACGAAAGACTTCATGACACACGCGTAACTCTGCCTCGTCGCCCCCTGTCACGATTATTTCTCTGTTTTAGCGCACAGGAATAAACCACCGACGTCCCCCTCCCCCCCCCCCCCCCCCACTCGTTCATTAAGCCTTAAAAATAATGATGAAGATGTTTCCTGGAATCACGAGAGTGTACGTCTCGATGTAAAATTATTTCCAGCTTTTAGGTTCGTGTTATCTATTTATTTATTTACTTATTCATTCCAAATAAATAAATAAATAAATAAATAAATAATCTCTCTCTGCAATTCTACCGTCATGTTCATTTGTACGAAACAAATTAATCTAAACAGACACCATATGGCAGTCATATAGAGCATCCATAAGGCAGGTATAAACAGCTAGTAGGGTGTTGAAGCCGAACATGTACTCTAGCATGACTCCCATTCCAAATCAATTTGTTTCCCTCCTAGTCCCCGGCTCCGTTTGTTTGTTTGTTTGTTTGTTTGTTTACTTGATCAGGAGCGATTCTCGTCAAAAACGAGGAAGCAAAGTGCCGACACCGCCGCTTTCCTACACCCAACAAAGCATAATTTGTTCCATTTACACTTTGCGGGCATGTGAGACAGGCTTTGTCAGTGCCGCATGCAGTAATTAAGCTTTAAATCAATAGGCTGCATTTGTCATGTTTATGGCCGGTCCCTCTGCTGGCTTCCACTCATCAGTTAGTGCTGCACTGTTTTACTGCCCAAATGCACTCCATTATTTGTACAGGTACGACAGAGACGTGCTCGCGGCTCGGTCTTGCCTACAGCCATGAGAGCTGCATGGAGATGAGATGAGACAGGCAAATCAGCCATTTATTTATTGTAATTTGTTTACATGCTCCTCTAAGTGCCGTCTGATTATTAGTGTTTGTGCATGTCGTAGCAAAGAGGTTTCACCGCAGCACTGCGTGTTCTGACATGCACGTGCTTGTTAATGAGGAATTTTAATCCTGCTTTTTTTTTTTTGGTTGTCGTTAGGTAACAATGCAAACGCAAAAACATACACCGCGTCACGTGCCGATGTGTCTCAGCAGGCATGCGTCTTACAATAATGTTGTTTTCCTCTTCTAGTGAAAGTCTCAGGCAGGATGCATCGTTACATACGGTACATCTCGTCTACCGGAAACGTGGACGTCTACAAAGACGTCTAGCAAAAAAAAAAAAAAAAAACATAAACGTTGAAACCTCTGTGTGTAGTTCCGGAAACATGGATCGAGTCCAGACGTTGATTTAATCCACCTTTACATCCCTCTCCCTAATAGTTTCATCGTATTTACTGACTAACGTGGTGCAGGTGTGAATCGGCCACTAAATCGGCGCGATGTAGGACATGATCTCTGGAAGCTGAAGCATGCTCTTCCGCCTGAAGAAGCTACTCGGATGAGTGGTGGAACGTTTCTAGCTAATAAGAGCGAAGTCCAGTTGACATGACTCAACTTCCAGGTAACTGCGCACATGGATGACTGAGAATCTTCACAGACATAGAACATAATAGCTGCTCTGTAAGTTCAGTTTTATCTCCAGACACACATGCTGTAAGTCCTTATGCACGTCAGGTAAACAGGTGCATTCGAATGTTTCCGTATAACTATATACACTTGTTCCTTCACTTTGCTTTTGCGTAATAAACCAAAAACGGTTTCCACTCTGAAGACTTTACCGTTACAAAGTGCTGACACTGGAGACTCCTTCGCCATATTAACACCTGAGCAGATCTTCTTCTTTGATGAATAACGTTACACGGTGGCTTTATTAGCGGTCTTCGATTACCCGGAGTGTCCGTTGTTGTCGAGTCGTTACCACGCAGAAAGAAAAGGTAATAAAATGGTCACGTTAACGTACTGTAAAACTGTAATTTACAGCTGCGGAACATCTAACGATCAATCAGTATCCAGACCTCCACGGCGCCGTGCTAGATAAATGCCTTTTGATTTGGATCCCAGGCTTTTTTCTTTTGCATTAACGTCACTGATGCTTCTCTTCCTGACTGCGCAGGCTAATTTGGGGAAAGCTCTAAAAGAGAACGCGGAGTTGGCGCAGGAATACAGGGAGCTGCAGAAAGCTGCGATGGTTGCCAAGCGAGAAGCTGTGCTCACGTCGGGCGAGAAAAACAGAGCCGAGGCCTCTTTCCACAATCACACTCAGGTAAAATGAAGAGTGCAGAGCTCTGCTTCTGACACTTCTACACCAACAGAGGGCTGTTAGAGCAACACAGAGTTGTGTAGGGGATGTTTTTGGTTATACACACACACACACACACACACACACACACACACACACACACACACATATATTTATATGAAACTGACACACTGGCCAATTTAGTGTTGGAGGTTTCTTGGCTAAATGTGACCAGCCTGGTGGCCGATCTTCATTGACTGCACATTCCACCAGTAAGAGCAGAGTGTGAAGGTTTAATTAGCAAAGTAACAGCAGAGTTTTGCTTAAAATATTGCACCTCAACTCTGCTGTTTCCACCAAAACTGTTCGTCTGGAGCTTCACAGGGTCGATGTACACGGCCGGGTTGCTACAGCCAAACCTTTGGTCACTCGCGCCGATGTTAAACCTCAATTTCAATGGTGCGAGCAGTGAAAATCTTGTGCTGTGGACTATGTGAAACATGTCTTGTTCTCTGATGACTCCACCTTCACTGTCTTTCCCACATCCGGGAGAGTTACGGTGTGGAGACGCCCCAAAGAAGCGACTGTACCACCCAGACTGTTGCATGCCCAGAGTGAAGCATGAGGGCGGATCAGTGATGGTTTGGGCTGCGATATCATGACATTCCCTCGGCCCAATACTTGTGCTAGATGGGCGCGTCACTGCCAAGGACTACCGAACCATTCTGGAGGACCAGGTGCACCCAGTGGTTCTAACATTGTATCCTGAAGGCGGTGCCGTGTATCAGGATGATGATGCACCAATACACACAGCAAGACTGGTGACAGAGTGGTTTGATGAACATGACAGTGAAGTTGAACATCTCCCAGGGCTGCACAGTCACCAGATCTACATATTATTGAGACACTTTGGGGTGTTTTGGAGGAGCGAGTCAGGAAACGTTTTCCTCCACCAGCATCACGTAGTGACCTGGACACTATTCTGCAAGAAGAATAACGGCTCAAAATCCCTCTGGCCACCGCGCAGGACTCGTATCCGTCATTCCCAAGACCAACTGATGCTGTATAGGCCGCAAAAGGAGGAGGAGTACAACATACTAATGACTTATTGTGGTCTAAAACCAGTTTCAGTTTCATTGTCCAACCCCGTGTATATTGCATCATCACCCGGCCTTCAGTTGTGCAGCCGTGAACATGTCCAGTGCGGTGACCCTTACAGACGTACAGTGTGTTCATTATCACAGAGAAGAAGAGAGATAATATTCTAACCGTGCACAGATTTATACAGGAAGATTCTACATACAGTATAATGTTTCCACATGAAGTCCTTTGCCAGACGTGATGTTGATTAATTTTCTATTCATTTCAATTCAATTTTATTTGTATGCCGCTTTTAACAGTTTACATTGTCGCAAAGCAGCTTCACACAATCCAAATAATTATTTAAGTTTGTATGAAATGTGAGTGTGTCTGAGTCAGAACGATCAGACTGTCCCTGATGAGCGAGCCGAGGACGACGGCGACAGTGGCAACGGCTCCTGCATT
>JAAGKR010005309.1:0-32500 GCA_011419295.1 Clarias macrocephalus | reverse complement strand
GGGAAATCTAGCAACTGAGATCAAAAACGTTTTTTTTTTTTTTTTAATGTACCAGGCCCAAAACATGTTTATTTCTGTTCTAAATTTCTACAATATATTTTAACAAGGGGCTCTATGGGGCGTGACTCCCCTTTGAAGGTAGCCTCCAGTGGTCATGCACGGAACTGCATGTTTTGGCATTCCACATTGTACAGTACTTGTTTTTTTTCCCCCCTAAAACAAGGAGATCCAAAAAAAAAAAAACTGACCAATCGTGTAATCACACATGTGGTCGGTTGCTTTTTAAGTTCCCAACCTACAAGTACAACTGTAGTTCCTTACTGCTAATAACAACTAGTAATGATTGTTAAGTAAAAGAAAAATCTATGACCATAGTTTCTTCCTAAATATCACATTAAATGTCTATAGAGGCATCACAGAGAGAAATAAAATCTTAGAAGGAAGTACTAGTGATTATTTGGGATGTCTGATGAGTGTGAGTAGCAGGTAGAGTTAGCATGATTGGCTCATCTGTAAAGGAAGTTAACTCGTCAAACTAGTAAAAATGTACTTAATTGAAGTCAACAAAGTTAAAGGTTTAAAGCTAAATATATTTTGGCAGCTAGCATTCCGCATAGTGAGCGGGGGGCTATGGAACATCCCATCTTAGCTACAAAATTAGCATAAGGCAACGAAACAGCAGCATGATTGCTGGCTAGACTTTGGCACCATGACTCAGCAAATCACAGGTTAGCATAGAGAAACCCGTAGCATAGCAGAGCTGACAGTGTTTTATTCCTCTTATACCACAGCAATTTTCCAACAGGTTGTGGTTTCAATTTCTCTAATAACATTCAAAATTTCCATAATTGCGTTTGATTCTGAAGAACATCCGCAAGGCAAACTAGTTCCTTTGTAGAGCAGCTATAGACAGTTGTTCCGTCAGCACCCGTCCCTTTTTTCTCCCTTTCAAAGTTATTAAGACAAAAATAACATACTTAGTTATCACTAGTTACCACGAAACTGCACAAGTCTGTAGTTTGGAAATGTACCTTTTGACCAATCAGATTTGAGTATGCAGTGTCTGCTCTGTTAATGTTAGTAAAAAAAAATGAAGCTTTTCATAACAGTGTATGTTTTTAAAAAAAATACTTGGCGGTATTCGTTGATTTGTCGCCGAGAATTTCTCGCCATCGCGCGGCGTTCGAAAAACTTCCCATCCTGAGTACCTGTAACAAGGTGGAGTTTGTGTAACAGATGCCATGGGGAGACTATATTAGCTTTCTCCCGCAGTATTTCAACACTTCAATCAACACCAGTTTTATTTAAGCAGCCGGATTCTTCAGCGGGTTGCACAGGCACAAGACACCCACACGCCCACTGGAGAGGAACGCCCAATCACGAAAAGTAGCGCCACTGATTTGTCACTGTGTCTTCCTGAGGCACAAATGACTGCCTCCGACTAGCTCAACTAGAGTGGAGGGATGTAGTGCGGAGAAGTGTGTGTGTATGTGTGTGTGTGTGATGGGGGGGGGGGGGGTGGATGTAAGAGGGGATAGAGAACGAGAGGGATGGGAGAGCATGAGGCTGTCATCTCGCGAACGCTCCTGCCAAATCAGGGCACTCCGTTCAGGGTTATGCAAGTTTACACCAGGGATAGCATAATTGACAATTGCTAACAACAGAGAACAGGGTGGAGAGTTGTGAATGGCCGGTAATAATTGGAGCGGATGCCCGCTGCGCTGCTCTCGGGGGAACGTAATCCAAGATCTTGTTTCTGATATAATTGTTAGTCAGAGAATTTCTGCATGGCTAGCCCAGCTCAGATTCCCAAGCTGGTTGACAGTGCAAGGCAGTTTAATAGAAAATCTGGTTGCTGAGTTTTTTTTTTTTTGTTTTAGAGCAGATGTGCACTGAACCCACATGCACAGTTCACCAGGAGTGCCGCATGCCATCTCATCCTCTTGTCTCTTTTTCCTTACGTCGTCTGATGTTGTGTGTAGGCTGAGATGGAGCAGCAGCAGCGTCGCTCGCCTCCATATCACAGCCTCTTGGTTTTTTTCTTTTTTTTATGCATTATTATTACAATTTTTTTTTTTTGCATATCTGCTTCCCTGTTTAAACAGGAGGACTTGTCCAGGGCAATCCAGCGCATCTCGGCCTTCCTGACTGACGCCGACGACAAACCGGGGCGCGCGGACCTCGATGGACTTAACAGGCCGATGCCTACGGTGCAGATAGCAGAGTAATTGGACGCTCACCTTTGTGCCAGACAACTCACTTATAACCCTCTTCAAGCGTGCTTCACTCTCTCCACCCTCTCTGCTCCTCACAGCCCAATCCATAACAATGAAACAGGTGACTTTCATGCTGCTGTCAGGAATGATCTAATTTTAGCTGGGTGAATGATTGCAATTGGCTTTGCCTCATCAGATAATTAATCTATGTCACCATTAATTGGAAAAGAGAATAATTACAGGGCTGTGTTGACAGAAATTCTACGCTTCTCCACATTCCCGGATCTAATTACACCTACTAAAACCCCTCTTGACCTTATCCTGTGGTTAGTATACCTGCGTAGTCTTAACCAGCCCATGGCCAAAGTACACGCTTCCTCCCTCGCCGTGTCTCTCTCTCTCTCTCTCTCTCTCTGTCACTCTTTTTGTTGTTTGTTCCTTTTTTTTTTCCGCCACGTCTTCCCGCCCGCAGAACTGTCTCTCTCAATCACTTTTCAATATTCAATCTTAATTTTGTGGAAGTTTAGCATTTTCAATGAGCTGGAGATGAATGATTAATGAATAAATTTAAATGCTTCATTTTGTCCATGGATCATTAGTCAAGTCCTTTGTGGGAAGGACCTGCAAAAAAAAAAAGAGAGAAAAGAGGGGAAAAAAAAGAAAGAGAGAGAGAAGGAAAATTATTGAGACATTAGCCTGAAGCGATCCAGGGGTAAATAGTATGCACAGAAGGATGTTGTGTGAGCACTACCCACTGGCGTTCCTCAGAACCCCATGAAAACACTCGTGTTCCTATTTTCTCTCATCACATGACTAATGTGCGCCGGTGACAAATTCATTTGGGATGAGTTTCTCGTTTCAGTTCGGCGGCTAACTCCTCGTACGTTTACTTAAGCCTGTGCATTTATTATTTTTTTTTACATAGGTATAGCTATAAATTTACACACCTACACCTAACCCTAACCTATGGTAGTTTTGTGTCTGAAATATAGAAACTGAATAGTAAAAAAAAAAAAAAAGAATTTCCCAAATTGAACTTGATTGAATAAACCCCTCAGGATGGTGAATATATAGGAAACTAATCAACAATGGCATCATGTGGTGATCATGTGGGCGACAAGCTGGGGGAGGGGTTCTTCTTATATGAGGTCACATTAGAGGGGAAGTCTAATTTAATTGGTTTAAGCCTCGGAAATACTCTGGAGATCCATCTGAATGTGTCCAAAAATGATAAAATAGTTGCTCTTAAACAACTTAATAATAGGTGTTCTTTAACTAAAGGACCTGCTGTAATTTTTCAACATTCATAGTTACATATCCAGCTTTAAACCACTGTTCTGTCGCAAGCCCATATTATTATTATTATTATTTTTGTTTTTTAACTCTGTCGTCATCATCAGTATAGAAACATATGCAGTGCGATTTGCATTATTAGCTAATCCTTCTGACCAATCAGGAGTGAATAATTCAGGCACGCTTCTGTCTTAACGCTTCTGTAAACCCCGAACCGACTTCCTGCATTCCTGACAGCCGTATATGAAGCTACGTGTGCGTGATGCTCTGCTGCTTCTTCGCAGCCTGTCAGGGCGTGTTCATCCGGATTGCATCTAACGCAAGGCTCCGGGAAATCTCACTCCGGAGACTTGTTAATGAAACAATCAAGCCAAAGTAGAGGCCACTGATGAGTAATACAACCGCATGTCTGAGCTACGCGCAACAATTTGCTGTCAGGATCTCAGGATAACTCAGTGCCGAACATGGTCTGTTACGCTATATTCGCAGGATAGCGGATCCGTTTTTTGTGCAGCGAGACCTGGTGTTGCTTCTTCGTTTTTCTTTTTTCTTCTTCTTCTTCTTTTTTTTTTTTTTTTACGTGCTCTGGATGCCATGGTCATGTTTTGAAGGATGAAGTGTCTCTCCGCTATCTCTTCCAGTTTGGGCAGCCATATTTTAAATTAGTACACTTCCCAAACACATTCATCTGCGCCCTCTATCCTGCTAATCAATCCTGCGAAATAAATGGCACCGAACCTGGAACGCCATAGTGTCATTAATTTCTCTAGAAACATGCATCAAATCCATCCGTCGTCGTTCCGCGCTGCTCTGACGCTGTGCACAGACACGCGCTTCTGCACATGCGTGCGCTTTATGAAATGCAAAAGACAGTCTTTCTTTTGTATTCGTTTAGTCTTATGCAGCGCATGAGCATAGTCACCCCAGACACAAAGGGCTGGAGCTATAAATAATCATGATGTTCATGTTAATATCCTTATTCTTTTCACTTTTCCCTTGTAAAACAAATAACTCTGAGTTACTCCTGTTTCTGCGATATTGAGTCATTTCAGACGGGGCTGCGTTCCCGGGTACAGTTAGCAGAGTGACACCAGAAGTCAGAAGTAATGGCTTTTTGAAGAGATATCATATTTAGCGAACACCTTTTGTGCCTTCTTGGATTAATGCCCCTGTTTACACCTGTGAATTTGATATTGATACAGTGACAACAACTCGAGCCGCGTGACTGATGCTGATGAGTTTGCGTAGTCATTTAAACGTGTATGGTGGGGATGGTGGGGAGGGGAAAAAAAAAACGTCTGTGAAGAAAAGACAAAAAAAATAATAAAAAAAAGAGAGAGAGAGAGAGAGAGAGAGAGAAGTGGCAAACAAATTCATCAGGAAAATAATGTATGTTCCTTTTTTTCCTCCACACTTGCCTGCTCTCCCACACATTCATCTTAACAGAATAATAATTTGTGAAAGTCTCTGACATTTGTGGCTAGCTAGCATGGTAATAAACCCGTGGCTCGGAACGTTTTTTACTTAATTAGAGTCAATCAATCCAAACTTTTGCTCACTTACCGGTGTGAAACAGCGATATAATGAGCAGAAATCAGCACGGTGATTGGAAATACAAATTACAGCTGTTTAAAGGAAACCACACACTCTACTACGTGGCCAGCGATGCAGAAGCCTGCTGGGGACATCTTGAAGGGTTTGGTGCCAAATCGACGGCTACAGTAGCTCAGGGAGAAGGTAGCTCTCGCAGAGAGAGAGAAAGAGAAAGAGAAAGAAAGAGAGAGAGAGACTAATTCAGGATGAGTACTGTACGAAACTGAGATTCCTGAGTTTCCTTTTATACCACTTCAAATTCATATAATAATTGGGAATGTGCCCTTTACTACCAGTGGAAGTGGAAATCAATCTACAACTAGGTGGTGTGCTGAAGCGGCGGCGCTTTTCCCACCCAGAGGTTTTTTTTTTTTTTTTAACTTTCCAATAACAGCACGTCCTGAAGCGTTTCACTCCTTTTTAACATTTAGTTTAGTGGAATTTGAACAAAACAAAACACAAAATGAAGACTTTTCTATGTCTGAAAATGTACAAAACCCCCGACACTGGAGACTCCTTCCAAAAATACTAAGTAAACACACAGTAAGCAAGTAGTCTACTTTTTTTTTTTTTTTACCACCGCATGAATGTAGGCTGCTTCTACAGAAATGGTAATGAATTATAGAATGAGTGCATTTATATAAACCTTGCTGCTGTTATCGAAATTTCTCACACACCTCCTGACCAATCAGAGTTCTGCGTTCAGCAGCGCTGTGATGCTGTGATATAAGGCCTGCTACTGTTCATGTCAGGGCTTTTTTTTTTTGTTTGTTTTTTTGTAGTAACAAGTTAAGTGGAGGAGCCTTTTCATTTCAACCAAAGGTTAATTTCGGAAGTTTGTAAAGCGCACAAGCCGAGCTTGGCAGCCACAGCTTGACGTTGTGTTGCAGTTATTATTGTCAGACTATCCAAGGGAGCACAGATAATGTAAAATTCCCTGCTTGGTCCCCGTTTGTTTCACTGCTGACTGGAGGGAGTAATTGGGTGGTGCTGACCATATTATTATCCATTTTCAAATGGGTTACAGCGGTGTCGGAACAAAGCAAAGGAAATGAAATTAAAGGCTTAATGTCTTCGAATGTTGCTTTTTTTTTGCACCAAAAGGAACGGCAAAACAGAGGGATTCAACAAATAACACAATCTGCTTTGTGTATTAGGTGATCTAATACATGTTGAGGGTCCTTTATGGGAAAAATCACAGCACATAAAATAATAAACAGTACATCAAATAAAATAGGTGATCACGTAACCAACAAAATTATTTGTGTAAGAAAATCAGAAGGAAAAAAACACAAACTCACTAAAAGTAATAAACTACATGTAAAAATAAGTAAACAAATAATTTGTAAAACTAAATAATAATAATAATAATAATAATAAACTTGCATCTGAAAATAAAACAAAATATAATTTACATCAACAATTATGTAAAAATCACATAAAAATAAATGACTCATAAAAAAATGATAGTAATTATAGGTAGGAATCACTGTAAAAATAAATTTGTGTAAAGAATAATGAAGAAAATAAAAGATTAGTGTAAGAATCACCTATGAAAAATAAGGAATAGGTATATATCATAAGTAAAAACTTCAGTAAAAATAAATCAGTGTAAACATAAAAAAAGTGAAAACACATGAACACAAGCAAATAAATCATGTGAAGAAATTATTTTAAAAAATCGCATGTATAAATATGTTTTTAGAACTAAATCACGTGAAGCTAAATAACAGTTGTGACAATCCTGTATCAAAATTAATTAGTTATATAAAAAAATCTCAAAATCATGTTAAAAATTATTCTGTGAAACAACAAACACAATAAAAAACACATGAAAAATGTAAAAATTTTAATAAAAAAATCACATGCAAAAAGAATTGTGATTAAAAATCTCAAAAAATATATTCTTGTAAAAATTACATACAAATATAGTATTTATTTGTGTATAAGGTAAATCACATCAAAAGCAAACAAATGAATGATATAGAAATCATGTGAAAATGCATCATTTTAAAAGAAACATCCTTATTAAAAATAAATTCATTAATTCATTATAAAAAATTCTGTTTATATATACTTATTTATTTTTTATTCTATTTTCTTTCATATGAAACATGACATGGAGAGTAAATTGCACATTGTCTATAAAGGCTGTGAGGAATCGTCTCAGGAGTTGAGTTAGATGTAACCCTGCAGTCATTTAGTCATTTCAGGAAGGCTGTCTGTCCTACCTGTAAACTCTTTGTTTGTTTGGTGTGTCCCTGTGAGGAGCGATTGGGTTTGGGTGCTGCTTTAACTAATAAAATCTCCCAGTTCTCCTCAGAAATAAGCATCAGCTCTGCTCCAGTGGCTTTACCTTCCCCAGGTGATCGCGCCACTGAGCCCACAGCCGCTCCATCGCACACGGCTCTACTGCTGCTGCTGCCAACCCTGAGGGTGGCTACCCGTTAGCAGTGCACACACACACACACACACACACACACACACACACACACACTAAAATGCCTGCTTGCACGTATGCACTCAGGTACACAGACACACAGAGAAATGCTATTGTCCCTTGAGTGTCCCATCATGTCTCTGCCCTGGCTGCCCAGATGCTCTCTTGGGGACACTTCTTCTTTTACTCTTCTCTCTCACACACACACACTGACACACACATACACACATTCTCTTTCTCTCTTTCTCGCTGCTGTGTTTTCTTTGTCATGAGTGATCATCTGCAGGTCTCCAAGCGCCCGGGCCCACCTGGTCGAGAACTCGCCCATTAGAAGCCCATATGTGAGAAAGAAGCAGCACATCTACATTTCTACACCAACGCAACACTCCTGTGGGACACACACTCACACACACATACATACACAGGTTTCTATTACTATCTTTGTGAGGACCTTCCATTGACATGAGTATAAATGTATCTAAGTAATGCTATGCTAACCTCAGGACCCAATAGTAAGCCTTTAATATAGTTTATTTTGTTGTTGTTTCTTTTTTCCTTATGGGGACCCGCCAAATGTCCTCACAAAATCAAAACCATCAAATATTTCTATCCTTGTGAGGACATTTGGTTCCCACCGAGATATGAAAACATTCCCTTCCCCCTACACACACAGAGTATTAAAGCTAATTTGGCTCATTATTGTGTTGTTGAATCAATCATATGGAAAAAGTACATTTCCATTTGCTATTTGCTACTGCATTTCATTTCCATGTTTACTGAATGTTCTAAAGAACATAAGGTATATAAAAGAAGCTTTGATGTCTGAATCACAGTTTAGACATACAGTATATATGTTATGAAACTGGCTCATAATAAGGCAAAGTAAAAAAAAAAAAAACACCGGTGCCATGACAGCGGTTTATCTGGCGTTTAGTATTTTTTGTGATGTACCTGAAAAGACCTTTTTTGCTTTTAAAGATTTTGATCAGAGTAGACCCAAAAATTATGAAGAGGAAAGGAAGTGGGACCTAAAAAGACTCACTTGGTTCATGTTCCAACTTTACAGTATGAAGGTGAACTTTGGAATTCTTTGGAATTCATGAACTTCAAGCTTTCTCTTGGTTTTTGTGTATGTGTGGGGTGTGTGTATGTGTGGGGTGGGGTGTGTGTATGTGTGGGGTGGGGTGTGTGTATGTGAGGTGTGTGTATGTGGGGTGTGTGTATGTGTGGGGTGGGGTGTGTGTATGTGAGGTGTGTGTATGTGGGGTGTGTGTATGTGTGGGGTGGGGTGTGTGTATGTGAGGTGTGTGTATGTGGGGTGTGTGTATGTTTGGGTTATGGTCGAAAAGAAGAAGATTTTTTTGCAGCCCATTTTGTTTAGCATAAGTTATGAAATGTTTTTATGATACTTAGTTTTTTTTCAGGAAGGGGTGAGAGATAAAATTCTGGGATTTTGTGCAAAGGTTTTGAGCTAAAATTCTGTTTTTTGTTTCATTTCAATATCTTGTTTAGTAGTTTTGTTGATGTGTCTTGTTTGTTTGTTTTTAATGGTAAAATTCCAGGGTTTTGTGGTAAATTTCTAGATTTTTCTAAAAGACTTTTCAGTAGTGTTGGTAAAATAGTTTTTATGTGGTGCAGTTCTGGTGTGTGTTAAAGTCTGGTATTTTGGGCCAAATTATGTCTCGTATTGTATTAAATTCATTTCCTTTGGGGGTTTTGTAGTATCATTTAGGGTTTTTTTTTTTTAATCAGCAGTATGTTTGTATGGGAAATCTGTAGTAAACATATCGTTTTTGTGGTAAAACTTTGAGTTTTATGTTGATGAAATCTGTTTTGGTTGTGGTAACATTCTGGGCTTTGTAGTAAAATTCAGTTTGTTTGGTAGTAAAACGTTTGTGATAAACTCTGGATGTTTTTTGGTAAAAACTTTCTTTTTTCACAGTAAAATGTTGGGTTTTTGTGTGGTAAAATTCTGTTTTCTATTTATTTATTTGATTAGTACATTGTTTGCATTTTTTCAGTAAAATTTTGATCGGTTTCTGGTAATTCTGGGTATTTTTTTCCATAAACTTTTGTCTTCTTTTCTGTTAAATTTAGCTTTTGTTTCTCCTTTGTAGGATTTTCTTGCTAGCAATGTTGGCACATCTGAAAAGATTACAAATACTGATACGCCTCACAGTCGTCTCCATCTCGGCTGTGACTGTCACGAATCTATAAAAGGGAAGGATATTTTCTATTCAATGTGACCGGCCTTATACAGTATGTAGAGTCATTATTACTAACATGCTGCTGCGCACAAAGGACTAAGTGGTGCGTTAGGCTACAAATATAGCATAAAGCACGCAGATCATTTACACGGAATAAACGCGGGTTTATGCTGTAAAGCGCAGGTTGAGTGAAAATAACTGCAAGCATCTTTTAACAATCCTAACATACTAGAGGGTGTGAAAAATCCACACTATTAAAGCTCAGGCTCTTCCACATAAGTCAAAGGCTTTAATATGGAATGATAGTACGTATATAAAAAATACCAACTTCTTACACAAAAAGCTACTTTCTGAACGTTGCCATTGCACCACACTTAGTTAGCAAAAATATTTTTACAAACAAGATGATATCGCAGCGCTCCGTGATATTAATATGATCTGTTCCCTGATCTGTAAAGCACCTGGTTATCTTGCTCGGCGCCGATAAGAAAAAGTGCTGCGGATTTCCAGTTTGTGAGCACATTTGGGCTGAATCTTTCACACGTCACAAATTGCAGATGGGAAGCGGTGATCTTGAACAGCCGATCACCCCAGCGTGACCATCTGACACCTTCCATTTAGGAAAATAATACTTTCTATCTTAGCATACTCTCCCCACTGCAGCCAAGCAAAGGAAATATGCTTGGAGGAGTTTCAGCTACTAACTTTCACTCCTTCTATGCCTCTCTCTCTCTCTCTCTCTCTCTCTCTCTTTCTGCTTTTCCAGGACATTTTATCTGAGTTTTTTTTTTTTGGTTTCTAAAAGGCATAAGATACAGATATAGATTGTTGAAATATAGTGAATACTATATAAAACACAATAGAATATTGCTCTGTGGAATCCACATTGTGTAAATCACCTCACCACAACATGCCACCAAATAAAACTAGCTTTTTCTCAGTCCTCTCTATATATAATTTATCAAATATTTTTCAGACATCCTGCAACATTACAGGATGTAACTGATATTAAAATTAGATGGAATGTTGCTCTAAAAATGTAAATGCTTCCAAATGATCTAAATGACTACTAAATAGGGAACAAGGCACTTATAGAAAACTAATCAACAGTGGAATGGAAGCGGTTATTATTTTCCTGTAACAGCATGAAACAAAGTAAATGTCACTTATTAAAGCACATGTCATAATTAATATCTGTTTACAGGTTTGTTTAATGTCATGAAGCAATCACAGAGCAGATTAGTAACTGTCTGTTCTCGCTCACGTTAGCGCTTTATTGTTCTCAAACTGAAATAGAAATACAGGGAAAAACACAACGTCCTCCACCTTAAAGACTTTCTGTTACAAAGCACTGATAGCGGAGACTACTTTCATAAATGTTTTTAGTTTTAGTTTCTTTACAGAAAACGTTCTACTGAATTTCATTCTTTTATAGCTTATTATTCTATAACAAGCGAGGGAAACTAATAGGAAATGTTTGCAGTTAACAGATCGAGGAGCTCCGGACACGTTCTGGCCATAGCTGATCAAACCTCATCCACCTTGTGACAATCGTCTCTTCGTGCTGGGTTTTGGTTTGAATTTATATATCTTTTTTCGTAAATAAAATTCAATGCCTGAATAATTGACAGAGGTGGATTGAGTAGCCAAAAAATGTACTCAAGCAAGAGTAGCTGTACTTCAAATTATGTTACTCAAGTAGAAGTAAAAAGGAGCCATTCAAAATATTACTCAAGTAAGAGTTAAAAAAAAGTATTCGGTGAAAAGACAACTCAAGTACTGAGTAACTGTTTCAACATAACGTCACATATCATCATAAATGTAAGTTGTGTAAGCAGTCAGAGAAAATGATAAAATAATGTACAAATTGTGAGATTTCCAAATAATAAAATAAATGAATAAAACTAAATATATTTACGAAATAGCAAATTAAGGAGTAAGAAACATACATTTCCTAATCTCCCTTTTTTCACAATATAAAGCTTTTGAAATAAACACCTACTCGAGGTAACATACGTGTGTTTGAACAGTGTAACTATTTCCTGTGTAAGATTTACTGTATATTCAGTCACCCTGCAAATGGCGAAGCAGATAGAAAAGAACATGTTTACAAAAGAGGTCTAGTGTGCAGCAGAACTAATGTAAGAAAATTTTATATTTTTTAGATTCTAGTTTATTTGCTAATTCTATATGTTAAGATAACACAGCTAAACTAACCGCGGCATGTTTGCTTTGAAGATGACCTTCCCAGTGCTGCTAAATTCTTCCTAACATCTTTGTGAAATAAATGTAAGATTTAAGATTCCCCAACATGAAATAAATACGATTATTATTGTTTAATATGAAATTGATATCTTTGGGACAGATGGGTTTTGGGAACATGATGAGATTTTTGTTGTTGTTGTTGTTGTTGTTGTTGTTGTTGTTGTTGTTTGTTTGTTTGTTTTGCTGTGCGTGTGTGTTTTGAGTTTAGGCTGGAATGAATGTTTATAGCTGCTATAATGTAAGTGAGAACAGGAACTAACTTGTTACACAACATTAATTATCATTAATCTTTAGTAAACTAATGAGGTGTACAAGAAGTAAAACTCTTTGGGATGTTCTGTTATCGGAAAATAATCAACTTCACACAACAACAAAAAACATGCTAGTGTAGCAGGTGAAAATATCTTGAATACGGACAAATTGGTCTCTTAAGACCCTTTTTTAAATACTAGTGGACATTTTAAGTTTTAATGACCATTTTGCTTCCTTCTTAGAAAGAAATGCTTGAAATGGTCCAGTAGAACAGATTATTTTAAGCTTGGAAGGAGTACAAATGTTGAGAAATAATCATATAGTTGGATAACTGGGATCTTATAATATTAAACACTAAATACAGTTGACAAGTTTTTTTATTACTAGGCCCACTTTAGCATATAATTGTTGATTATTTTCCTATAAGAGCATGGCATCACACAGTTTCATTAGCTCGTAAAACGCTAATACTTCTGACCAGGTCTGTGTATGGATATGTATTGGCCATGCAGTAGGACGTGTGTGTGTGTGTGTGTGTGTGTGTGTGTATCGGTGATGATCACACCATTCACTCTCTGAATCTACAGTATGGAAACTCCACTCACATCCAATACTCCACTCACGAGCATTACGTGTGCGACGCTGGCGATAAATAAGAGTTGGCTTTGTAACCGAGGGGAAGAGAGAGTTGTAAATGTTCTCAGTGATTTGCAGTCTCTAAGGGTTTAATTAAGTCCACAGTCTGCGCTTTAACATGATGAGACTCACTCGACGCCCCACCGTAACACGGCACACACCCGGAATGCCCCGCCGTCTCAAGTCCAAGGGCCTCAGGAGAACCGAGACGCTAGACGAAGCTTAAACGCTCGGAGAGACGGCCATCTCAGATGGTCTAACAAGTCAACGGAGAATTGGCTGATAGCATATCAATTTTAACCCGCCGCGTTCCACTGGTTATGAGCTATGACACTATGACGAGAGTCCAGATCGATAAAAACATTTTTTTGTTAAATAGCTCTTTAGAAAATGATCAGAAATCATACTCATTTATTATTTTATTTATTAAATAATATATTATTTCAATCATTGAATTTACTTCTGGTTGGGTGATTCTCTTCCTTTTTATTATTATTTTTTAATAAACATTAACTTGTTGCATCTCTAATATGTTTGCATACTAACACTTCTGGCTCTTTTATAGAGCACAAAATGATTTCCAGTTATCATTGATAGCAGTTTTTATGCCTAATATGAACACTAAATCCTATACATCGAAAGAGTCGGTTATGACAATTACTGTAATATTCATTTTATTGCATTTTCATTTTGATAAGACATTTTATATGCAAAGAATAACTGCATGGGTGTGGTGCGGTTATAGGAAAATAATTAATCACTCGATGGTCTGATGAAACAGAAATAGTTACAGTGCCAAAGTTGATGGATTTCCAAAAACAGAACGTTTTTTCCTCTCATGCCACAACAATTTGCATGTTACAGAACAATATTCTCTGTTTAGAGTTCATCATTGTGGAACATCCAGTAAGCAACGTTCCTGTTGTCACGTACAGTAGCAGCTATAAACGCCCCTTCCCTCGCCAGCTTCCCTGATGAAACAAACAAATCTTTTCACATAAATAATCACAAATCACCTATAAAATATACAGTAAACAAATGTTCCTTTGGACCTTACGTTTACACATTTTTCATATATGCATGTTTATTTCTCATCAAGAGTCCACGTGTGCACCTTCCTCCTTTTTTTTTCATACAAAGATTATAGATATTGATTTTGGAGGGAAAAATAATAATAATAATAAAAAAAAAAAGGCATGTCACAGGTTGTGACCTGAGGAGAAACTGAAATAAATAGTAATAAATCATTTCTAAATATATTTTGTGTTTGATGCTGATTCAGCACTAAAGCTTGCAGGTACCAAAGTAGGAGCCTGGGAGTCACTGTGTCTGAGTTGTGTTCTGATTCTTTTGCATGGTTTACTAAATTGTGTGGTGAAACAAATTGCAACAGTTTTTCTACTTCGTTCCCTTATTTCACTAAATCCTATGCACGGTTTTACTAATAAAGCAAACAAGCAAGTTACAGAAAAAAAATGTTGCAACCACTCGGGGGCTCTGTAAATTCCTTTTGAAGAATTGGAAAAAATGTGGTAGATGTTTTTCCTATAAAGATTAGATTACTAAAGATAATAACTAAAGATTTTAAATCTCGATAAAATGTACGGAAAGAAAGCATGTCGGGATGACTGCCATCAATATTTATTGCAAATATATTTTTTCTGAGGAAAAAAATCAACAAAACCTCTTCCTTTTTGAAAGCATTAAATTTGTCCTGCAGTTTAATTAGCCGGGGCAGCTGCTTTTAAAGTAATTCTGAACATTTGATATCACGTTTCTAAAGATGTTTTGTGTTTGATGCTGATGAAAGATTAGATTTCGAATCTGTGTCCTCCTTTTAAAGAGCTAGTAGAAGAAGAAGAAAAAGATGAATAAGGAGAAATATAGGCTAGTAAGATGGTGGGGTATTTTGCTAATATGTGTAAATATATTTTATCATTAATTGAATACTCGGTAATTCTGAGTACTTAGGATTGCATTTCTAACTAAGTTTCGTGTTCGATCCTGGTAAGGAAAAAAAAGAAAGAGAAAGAGAAAGATGACGAGGAAATAAAGAGGGTGAGATGGTGGAGGTATTTTGCTGATGTACAGTCTGATATTTTTAACATATTATTTATTTAACAGATTGCTGTGGAATAAAACAGCAAGAGGAATAAAACACTCCATGATGACCACCACTCATATTTATACTTTTCAAAGTTCATTTTCTTTAAGGCGTTAAATTAGCGCAGCAATTTAGATATTCAGAAAAGCTGCTTCCAAAGTATCTATGGATATTTGGGATCATATCTCTAAATATGTTTAGTGTTTAATGCTGACGAAAGATTAGATTTCTTTTAAACAACTAGTTGAGGCAGAAGAAATATAGGCGGGTAAGATGGTGGGGGTATTTTGCTGACGCATGCTAAGATCTTTTAACATTATCATTCTTAAACAGATAGAAATTGTTAATTTTGACAAATTGCTGTGATAAGGCGACAGAAACAATTCAGCATGACCGCCATCGTTATCTATGGTAAATATATATTTTTTAAAGAAATGACTTTTTTAAACAATAAAACAGGCATTTAATTAGTGTAGCCACTTAATTAGTCGTGGTGGCCGCTTTCAGAGTAACTATGAATAATTGGGAATAATTGGGATTTCTAAATTTGGGATTCTTTTTTTTAAGTGCTAATGAAGGACTACTCTTTGCTTTTAGGTATATCTTTTTGAAGCGGTAACAGCAGGAGAGGAGAAAAAAAAAGAAGACGAAATAAAGTGAGTGAGCTATTTTCCTGATGGAAAATCTGATGTTTTTCACAAATTACTGCGGTGTAAGAGGAATAAAACACTCCATGAATAAGAATAAGAATAAATATAGGCGGGTAAGGTGGTGCGGGTTTTTGCTGTTGTGTATTACGATATTTTAACATATGCAGGTAAAAAAAAAAAGGCGTCATTCTTAAATGCATAAACGTTGGGGGGTATTTCAGGATGACCGCCACCAATATTTATTGCAATTCTTTAATGAATAGAAATGTTGTCAAATTGCTGCGGTGTAAGAGGAATAAAACATTCCATAATGACCACCACTCATATGTGCTGCAAATATTACTAATTTTGAAAGGGGAAAAAAATAATTTTCTTTGAGGCGTCAAATTAGTGCAGCCATTTAATTAGCCAGGATAGCTGCTTCCAGAGTGATTATGAATATTCGGGATTGTAATTCTAAACAGATTTGGTGTTTGATGCTGATGAAGGACTAAAGTTTGCAGGACTTCAGGTGTCTCTCTTTTGGAAAAGAAGGGGGAGATGAGAGGGACAACGAGGTGGTAGGGTGTGTGTGTGTGTGTGTGTGTGCATGTGTGTGTGTGTGTGTGTGTAGGGGGGGGGGGGGTATTTTGGCGATGGAGATTAAGGCAGGGGCTTTTTGTCATTTGTGCGAGACAAGCCATTCATCCATCCCGTTCTCAGCCAACAAAAAAAAGGCTGCTCCCAGAAATTAGCAGTTTCAGCTCAGCAGCAAAGCCGTCGGGCTGTGAAGGCACAGAGAAATTGACTAATTAGCAATGCGCACTAAAACTTGACGGTTCTCTCCATAACGGCGAGGCAAAAAAAAAAAAAAAAAAAAAAAAAAAGACTCACTCTTTTTTGTCTTTTCTCTCTCTTTTTTTTTCCTTTTTTCCTCCCCTCTCTCTCCATAGATGTTTGAAATCGCAGTCATTTACGCTCGACAGTTTTTACAATAGCCTTGAGCCATAATTTTGCCCGTCTCTCTAGCATCCACAGCCCTGCATGGTCTCTCTCCGCCGGCCATGCGCGACCGTTTCTCTCCCCAACCGTGGATTTCCTATTACTCTCGTTACGACTCACTGAGCCCCAGGCCCAAGGATAATGATGTGTTGTTTCTTGGTAGCATAATTTGTCACACGTATATTTCTTCTTCTTCTTCTTCTCTTGCAGAAAGCACGGTTCTCTCTCCTTCTCTCCCTCTCTCTCTCTCTCTTTCTCTTTCTTTCTCAGCACTCAGCACACTTCTTAGTTTAGTTTAATTCACGCGTAATAAAGAAAGAAACAGAAATACGCTCCTTGCGCATCGAGTCTGTAGTTCAGAAGGGTGGATTTAAAAGAAGAAGAAGAAGGAGAAGAAGAGGAAGAAAGGGGGGAAAAAGGACGAGAACAAAGACAAAGTGCTGCGAGGATACACACATCTTCAGGATCTTGGGGATACTTTGTTTTCTCCGCGTAAACTCAAGGTAAGTTTGGCTCGCCTGCTGGAGCCGGATCGCTCGCGCACGGGATGTGGACGGATGCAGCTCAAGTTCAGCAGTAAAACGGCGATTAGAAGCAGAAATGACAGGGAATCTCTTTCTCTCTCTCTCTCTCTCTCTCTCTCTCTTTTTTTTTTTTAATTATTGCTATTTTTACGGTGTTTATTTTCCCTCGCAATCCGGCTTTGGGGAACGACAGGGAAGAGGCGCAGCCGCGGATTTGTTATGATGGTCGCCTAATTGCTTTTGTATCTTGCGCACATCTATCTACAGCTAGTGTAAATGTAAATGCCTGTGTAGGCTACGTGGTGTGTGTGTGTGTGTGTGTGTAGGAGAGAGAGAGGGAGTGAGAGAGAAAGTGTGTGTGTGTGTGTGTGTGTGTGTGTGTGTGAGAGAGAGAAGCAACGTGATCGGATAGCAAACCCCGAGTCTATAGAGTGAGCATGCCTTGCCTTGCCTTGCCTTGCGTTGCCTTGCGTTTTGCGTTATGGAGCAGTTTGGGTTCTGCGCGCCATTACGCATCGTCTTTAATCTCGTCTGCGCAAAAATAGGCTGGTGAAAGAAAAGAAAAGGAAAAAAAAAAGATAGATAAAATAAAAGCTGTTCGAGCTGACGGAAAGTCAGGAAGATAAATGGCTCCGGTGTTGTTTGCTTGTAGGAGGTGCGAGCGGCTCCCGTCAAGTCATGTCCAGATCGGGCGACCGGACGTCTACGTTTGACCCGACGCACAGCGACACGCTGCTGCACGGGCTCAACCTGCTGTGGAGGAAGCAGCTCTTCTGCGACGTGACCCTCACCGCCCAGGGACAGCAGTTTCACTGCCACAAAGCCGTGCTCGCGTCCTGCTCGCAGTACTTCAGGTCCCTGTTCTCTGCGTCACACGGGCTCGGCAATGAGCCGCTCGCCGGCAAGGACCAGAGCGGCGGCGGGACCCCGTCCTCGTCCCCGGATGAGAAGCTCCTGGCCAGCCCGCGCTCCATCAGCAACCTGGTGCTGCAGGGCTGCTCGTCCATCGGGCTGCGTCTGGTCCTCGAGTACCTGTACACGGCCAACGTGACGCTCTCGCTGGACACGGTGGAGGAGGTGCTCTCGGTCAGCAAGATCCTGAACATCCCACAGGTCACCAAGCTCAGCGTGCAGTTCCTCAACGACCAGATCTCCGTCCAGAACTACAAGCAGATCTGCAAGATTGCTGCTCTGCACGGCCTGGACGAGACCAAGAAGCTGGCCAACAAGTACCTCGTCGAGGACGTGCTGCTCCTCAACTTCGAGGAGATGTGCGCCATGCTGGACGCGCTGCCGCCACCCGTCGAGTCCGAGCTAGCTCTGTTCCAGATGTCCGTCCTGTGGCTGGAGCACGACCGCGAGACCAGGATGCACTACGCGCCGGACCTGATGAAGCGCCTGCGCTTCGCCCTCATCCCTGCCCCGGAGCTTGTCGAGAGGGTGCAGTCAGTAGACTTCATGAGGAGCGACCCTGTGTGCCAGAAGCTCCTGCTCGATGCCATGAACTACCACCTGATGCCCTTCAGACAGCACTGCAGACAGACCACAGCCAGCAGGTACCTGCATGCTTCAATCATAGCGTGTGGTGATCCTCATGCCCATCACATACTGTTGATGACATCCTGCCCATAACATTGTGCCCACAGCATCGTTCCCATGTACCACACCATACAAGATACTGCTTACAAAATACTGACCATAGCATACTACAGTATGTACAATATACTGTCCTCAACATTACCCCATAACCTCATGCCCATAGTGCCATAGTGCCATAGTGCCCTAGTGCCATACTGCCGACACCATCCTGACTATATACTGTACATACTGCTCATATAAATACTGCCTGTAACACTCTGCCCATATATTCCCTCGTATTCAGAATGTAGCTTTGGTCTTGTGTACAATATTAAGACAGCTCATAATGTAACATTTCCTTGTTGAGGTTTTTATGAGGTCATCCTCACACACCAAGACCCCAGGAATCAGTTCAGGAAGTAGTCAGGACATTCGTTTAAACAGAAATGCATTTAATCTACGTAACGTGATGGTGCACTGATTGGAAACATGGCTTCACTCTGTTGGCTGTGATGATCATTTGTTTCGATGTCTATGAACGAGGTAGAGAAATCTGCCCTGAAGAAAGACAGGAATGCTCACTTTTCGTCATCCTCACACACAGTAAACATATATACAGTTATTTACTTGTGCTAAATCGTTCCCGATTTAATGCAGTGACAAAGTAGAATTTCAAGACGAAAGGGTTTAATTCTATATATATATATCACAGCTTTCCTCAGTACAGACTTATTTTGAGTAATATTTTTCTCTGTTTATTAGAGCCAGAAAGCTTTTTCTTCCTGACCTTTCCACTGACAGAACACATTAGGGTTGAAGTTAACTTTATTTATAGGCTGGCTGGTTTGGTTTGTGAGATCTCGAGGCTTGGATTAAACCTGTACCATTTAAACTGAGCTAATAACACTCAACAACAAAACGACTCGATAATAAATGTTGATCATGGTAAAGGTGATCATCATTGTAAACACTGCACAAACAAGATAAATATAAGGAAAAGAAATCAGAGAGTCCACGTTATATTTCATTTGCAATGGAAAGAAAGCTTGTTTGCTTATTCTGAGGGGTTCGCTTATAATACCAAAGACAGAAACACCATGGTTCTTCATTGCGCCCTCGTCTGCACATCGCTCTGGAGCTTGGTTTTGGACGTGAACGTCTAGCTCTGGCCTTGGCTTAAAGATTTCTTGTAACTGGTTGGCCACACGAGAGGACACACTCCCAGCGTTGTGTGACTCTCTTAATCGTAACCATCATTAAACCTTAATTTAAGCGAGGATGTATTTATATTAAGGTTTTTAAACGTGCACCTCACCACTCTGTTTGCATTTACATTTATTGGGCCGATTTGGAATATATTGCCTTAAAACTGTCTTTCGCAATGTTTTATGTTTTATCATTTCACCAGCTTATAGTGTCATGTTATGTTATGTTATGTTACATTATATTATATAGTATCTTTTTTTTTTACATTTAAGGTCACTTTTAAAGTATATAATAACCTCCTAAACCCCCCTTTAGGTTTTATCAGTATTTTCTAGCTAACTAGCTAATTATGTTAGTATGCCACTTATATATATAATATATATATATTATTATTATTATTATTTATTATTTTTTTTAAATAAAATTTTATTCATTCGATTTAACTTGTGTCTTTTGCCAGAGGCTGCATTCCCACTTTACAAGTAATGTTGAAAATAACCAAATTAATATCAATTAATTAAAAGTAGAATTATGGTTTTATTAAAAACACTACATGACACACTATAGTAAGACTTTTTTTTTTTTTTTAGTATTTGAAAGTAATGTTGTTCATATATTGCACAAAACTATGCCAGATTGTGGAAATATTTGCTAATAATATGCAGGAAAGGTGAAGTTGTCTATGTATAACACAGCTACATAGTGTGCAAAATATCTAATGAGATAACATCAGAGAAATGCATTTATGAGTACAGGAGAAAGGAAAAGTCCATTTTAAGTTATATGATAGGCAAAGTCCTGTTTTCATATCCGGAAACTCAAACACAGTCTGTTTTTCTGTCTCCTGTCTTCTGTACTTCTACCTTCTGATGTTACAGAATCCGTTCCAACAAAAGGATGCTGCTTCTGGTTGGAGGACTGCCTCCAGGTCCTGACCGCCTCCCCAGCAATCTAGTGCAGTACTACGACGATGAAAAGAAGACATGGAAGATCCTTACAAGTGAGTGCCCTGATCTCTGTCCTGGAAATGTTTCCTTTTTTCTTTCCAGAACGATCCTGGCGATCTCAACACTAGACTCGTCCCGTGGTAAAATAGAAAGTTTGAACTCCTTAGATGCTTGAGGTAATGATGTATCACTATCGCTTTTAATGTAACTTATTAATCAGAGCGTGACATGTCTTCACACTATTGTGGAGCTCTGGCATCCCTTCTTGTTTCTTCTTCTTCTTTTTTCTTACGCAACACACTGTTAGCAAGATGAATTTTAATTCGGAAATTTCGGGAGGATTTATCAGCAGATCGTCGCACACTAAGACAGATTTCATTTGGCTAAAGACATGACAATTAAACAGCCTATCACAGATTAAAATGTGTAATGTGTACTGTGGTCTGTGAATAAACCATTCGACTGAACAGAAGAAAAAGAAAGCAAACTGTGTTAAAACGTGTCACTTGGCAATCACCTATAAAAGCACATCTTGAACTGTTTTATTGATTTTACACCACATGAAGCTGCCAGTGACTATACATTTGTATTTATTAACAAAAAACACATCAATCTTTTTTTTAGTATAGTCAATGTTATGGAATATTCACTAGTTCCTGTTTTAACTTACGCGCCTTCAGTCTTTATAAACGTCCGTACCCGACCTTTTGTCCTACAGATGTTGGAAAACTTCCTGACTGGAGACTCCTTCTCATTGCTAAGAAATCAATCAAAATCAGTTAAATAAATGCATATGGTTGTGAAGTTTTATGTAAGGAGGTATTTTATTTAACATTGATGGAAGGAGTCTCCAGTGTCAGAGCATCAAAAATGTCAACTGTCAAGCAGTAACTAAGTTCTCCCTCACTGCTACGTTAAATGGAAATAAAGCAACATGATGTACATGAATTAATGTACACAAATTTGGTTAATTTCTGCAGTTTAAGAGAGATAAAACACTTCAGGAGGTGCTGTTGCTGGAAAGTCAATTTCATGACTGTAGACTACCAACATGTCATGGATTATTTTCCTGTACTATTAATGCCTTACATGTTTAAATCCCAACATAGCCACCATTTTGTATATTATACATTTCATCACCTCAAGGCAGAGAAACATATAAAAACGACACCTCGTTGCGTAATGACAAATCCATGCCAGTATATCTACACCCATTAAAAACAGCTTTGCCCATAGGAACCATGAACATTATTTCCAGACTACTCAGACATTCAGTATAGAATTAGCTATATGAGTTTAACATATAAAGGGTCAAGCTGTTAGAAGATAATTTGTCTCCTCGAGTGTCAAATGGCCCATGGCGGGTCAAAATGTCCAAATTGCAAAATCATCCTTAATTTATTATCATGTAGTTAAAGTGCCAGTGTGTATATCGAGGATCTGGAGACTTCACTGGTAGAAATGTATTGATTCAGGTATTGATTCATTTTCTATATCAGTACTTGTGATAAAATTTTACTTCATCTGTAGTAACAGCCCGTCTACAGAAAAGCGTTTACAAATGTTTCTCTAAGTCTCCAGTGTCAGCACTTTGTAATGGTACCTAAGTTATCTGACATCTTCAGGACAGAGGAGTTTACACTTTGTGGTTTCTCATTAACTTGACGGGTTGTGTTGTTTTGCTCGCTTTATTAACTTCAAAAGAGAAAAAATACAGAGGCGGGTAAGTTATAAGTTGTAAAGCCCTTTAGCAGATAAAGCAGATTACACAGAGACAAGACTAGCAAACTAGTTAGCAAAAAAACAACAACCATGAGACAAAACCAAAAAGGAGCGACCAGATCCTCTGGGGTGCAGCGTAAGCCAAAGACCTGCTGTTAGCAAATAAGACAGCTAATACTTGTTAGCTAGCCTAAATAAACTCCAAACAAAAAAATACTGTTAGCAAGCTAACTGCCTTAAAATCACATGAAGCAAATGATCAGCCATTACACAAGCATTGCTAGCATGCTAGTTGCACTACAAAGCATGACAAAGAACAAAAACAGGCAAAATTTGACCAGACCAAAATAATCATCGTTAGTGATCTAATTACCTATAATCATCTGAGGAATCTGACTCAATATCATACACTGTTAGCAAGCTAGCTGCTTTAAATATGTGTAAAGAACATGAACAGATACCAAACAATCATTATTAGCGAGCTAAGTGTCGTAAATATACAGTAAGTGAAGAAAGTGAACAGACATCAAACAAACATTGCTAGCAGACTAGCTGTCTTGAAAATCTGAACAAAGTATACAGACACACACAAATTATTTAGCAAGCTAGCTGCCTTAGAAATGTGTAAAGAATGTGAACAAACATTTTAGCAAGGTAAAAAAAAAAAAAACATTTACAGAAAGTAAACAGACATTTTTAGCAACAGCTGCCTTGCAAGCATGAATAAAGTCACGACTAACAAATATGGCTGGCAAGCAAGCTAGCTGGAGAACGCGAACAGAAACAACACAATCTTTATTTCTTCTTTTTCTTCTTTTTTTTTCTTCAGCCCTTTAAAATATGTGGGGGGGAATGAATAGAAATCTAACATGTTTAGCAAGCTAGCTGCCTTAAAAGCATGTAAATGAACAGAGAGCAATTACAGTTAGCAAGCTAAGTGCTTTAGTATCACAGAGTAGAAAGTAACATAAATGAAGAAGTAAGCAGGATTTCTTCTTTTATTTAATTTTTTTTTTTTTTGGCAAAGACAGGCTAGTTTTTAGTCACTGGCTGTATTACAGTATGGGAAGGTGGCTGTAAAGACATTTGAAGCAATTATTGTATGTATGTTTTTTTTCTTTTCAGATTTAATATTTCTACATTCTAAACAAAAATCACATTGTAATACAGATTCAACATCTACTCCTGACTCTACCACTCAAAAGAGGGGAACATACTGTAATTTGTGCTTTTAAAAAAAAAATAAAAATAAAAAAAACAAAAAGAAAAGAAACGAACATACAACAAAAACAACAACACCCATTTTCGCTGATGATGTTTGTGACAGACATGATGGCATCTCTGACTTATCTTCCTTTTACATAAAGGAGTGAGTGCCATCTAGTGTACTCAAATTGCTATCCACCCCAACATAAGCCGAGGAAGTCTTCTTCATCAGCAAATAGTTAATGACTAGTTCATTAATGATTGGTGAATATGGTGGGTTTAATGTCTTCATTTTAAAGGTCACAAATATACCCGATATATGAATATAATATTATAGTGTAAGCCAAATTTCACTTAGAAGGTCAGTGTATAGAATGAATGAAATCCCTGGCCTTGAAGGTGATTTATCCAAAACAAAAATCAGGTGAGGGAGGGTAAGCAGGTGAAGTAGCACAGGTCAAGGATTGACCTGCCCATGAACTCATAGCACCAACTAAGTTCAACGAGATGTGTGATGATGTTCATGTTTTATCCACAAATCATGGGGTGTGAAACATAAACATATAGCCCTGGATGTGGGAATCGTCTGATAAAGGTTGTAATCCTGCCCATGAAATAAATCCACGTTGTAAATTAAAATTTGGACCATAATTGATTTGACAAATTAAAAATAAAAATAAAAAGTAAAAATGTGTTAGTCAATGTTGTTCCACTAGGGGGCAAATGAGCTCAGGATCTTGTGCTCAGCTAATTGCTGAGTAATCAACTAAGTGGATTTTTTTTCCTTTTTACCTTTTTCCAAAGCAACAAATTTTACAACGTTTTAAAAATTGGTATTTATAATAATAAATACTTATTATATTATAATATTATATAAAAATAGGCTTTTGTATTGATTGATTGATTGATTGATTGATTGAGTGATGAAAAACTGATTGGCCCTCTTGACTTTGTGCAAAGTGTTACTGTAGGTAAGTTAGTTACCTAAAGTAAGTTTGGCACCTCTGGATTTATAACACTATAAACAGGTGAAATTCTACTTGTAGAAGGAGAGTGCCATGGGAGTGACGTTTTATTTGAGGAGAAGGTTATTTAGGGGCGTGTCAGTAAAAAGACTGACAGGAAACTTGGACGCACGAGCGAACAGGCATTCTGGCGAAAACTGCAGTTTTCCAAACTTTTCTGTTACAAAAAATCTTGTGCTGATGTCTTAGCTTAAATATTTATTTTTGATTAATGTACTGTTTTTTATTTTTGTACTAGAAATTAATTAATTCCTTTAATTGCACTGATTTAGTGCATTTATACATTTAAAAAGCTGTTTAAAGAACCTAACTGCCTTAAGGGAATTTTGCCTTTGGTTGACATCTACTGTTTAACTACAACTAAAATGTCAACATTAGATATGTAACAAGACGCCATGGAGTATTGAAATGTCATTTGATGTGATTTCAACAAATTAAGGTATAAGATTTGTAGTCATCCTACACAGGCGCGAGTCTGTCCATCAACTTCTGTGCACAAATAAAAACGAATAGTAATTGCAGTGATAGCATAAATGCAAAGTCAACAAAAGATAATTAGAAATTAATCAAATTTGATCCTGAAACTTAAGGGAAAAGTAACATATTTTCACTAATCCTCTCTAAAATATATATATTTTAGAGATATATACATATATTAAAAAAAAAATAATAATAAATATATATATATATTTTTAAATATATGTTAATATTATGGTGTTGACATTTTCAAAAGTAGAAACATCTTAACCAAAAGTACAGATTTCATTAAATTACTTAACAAATAGGTCTAATTAATTGATTATTATTAATTCTAACAAAATAATAAATGTTATCATTTGAAATCTTTAATCTTATTAGCATGAATTCTAGTTAATCAGATGTTGCATATTTGCTAATTCTACATTAAACCCCATGACCCATTTATTCAAAGAAACACTTTTTATAAGGTACAAGAGCCAGGCATATAATCACTCCCCATATTTTTTCCTGTTTCCTTGGTCAGTTTTTTTATTAGCTGCCTTATCCCCTGCTCCAGCAGGCACCTCACAGACCTCCGCCAGATAAAGTTGCATTATCTTGCCAGGCTGTAGCTCCGACGTGGCACTCGCAGAACTTTGCGGAATTGGTCAATGAAAGAAGTGCGATTCAAGGCTGTCTATTTTGCCAGCCACGGCGATCCATCAGGCAGCGGAGAGGTGACAGTGGAGATGAATGATAGAGACAGACAGGTGGCTCTTAACGTACGACTGATTTACGCAGCGGTGGCACGGGCCAGAGATTTATTGAGTGAACATGATCGTGTTCATTATGACTGCCGCCTCGAAACCATTTCTCTCTATTCCAAAAGGGTCACTTTAGACGGAGGCGCGTCATCGAAACGTACCGTTAAAGACAGATTAATGTGGTGATTTTCTTTTGGAATATGCTAATCTATGAACAGCTACGTTTTAGCTATAGAATTTTACCATTTTTACAACCTTGCTACAACAGTATGGCAATATGGGGAGTGTAAAGTTGACGTTTCTAAATGTTAAGACTGGAGACTTATTCCGTAAAAGAGAACATAAATGTTTACGTTGGTTAAATCACAACACACAACTCATTACAAACATGTCGGAAGTGATATTATGGCGAATCAGACCTGAGAATTTCACAGCGTCGTTCACAATCGTTCCTTGTACGGCTTTTTGTTTTGCAGTAATGCCTTACAACAGCGCCCACCATTGTGTTGTGGAAGTGGAGAACTTTCTTCTGCTACTGGGTGGAGAGGACCAGTGGAACCCGAATGGTAAAATATTGAATCATTGTTCAACCAGTACAAAAAACATTCCGTCTTTAAAAAACGTCAGTGTGTGTAAGTTATTTCTGATCCCCCTGCAGGCAAACACAGCACTAATTTTGTAAGCCGATACGACCCGAGATTCAACAGCTGGATCCAGCTGCCTCCAATGCAAGAGAGGTACAGTTTACAAAGCACAACTGTCTAGTTCAGGTTCTTTCATGACTACCATAAAAACATGACACGTGCAAATGATCTGTTCCCCAGGAGGGCGAGTTTCTTTGCATGTTGTCTTGATAAGCACCTTTACGTCATCGGAGGAAGGAACGAGACAGGCTACCTGTCTAGTGTGGAGGCGTATAACCTGGAGACTAACGAGTGGAACTATGTTTCGTCCCTTCCCCAACCTCTCGCAGCCCACGCCGGTGCCGTCCATAATGGGAAAATCTACATTTCAGGTGAGTTTGTCCTACAACTCATTACACCAGAATTCCTTAAAACATCTTCCTATTACATGTTAATAGGAATATATCAAATATCATGTCATATACAGTACAGACCAAAAGTTTGGACACCTTCTCATTCAAAGAGGTTGAATTTGTATTATAGCAAGAAAAAAGCAGCTAAGTAAGGAAAAACGAGAGGCATCATTACTTTAAGAAATGAAGGTCAGTCAGTCCGGAAAAATTGGGAAAACTTTGAAAGTGTCCCCAAGTGCAGTCACAAAAAGCATCAAGCGCTACAAAGAAACTGGCTGACATGCGGACCGGCCCAGGAAAGGAAGACCGAGAGTCGCCTCTGCTGCGGAGGATAAGTTCATCCGAGTCACCAGCCTCAGAAATCGCAGGTTAACAGCAGCTCAGATCAGAGAGCAGGTCAATGGCACACAGAGTTCTAGCAGCAGACGTCTCTAGAACAACTGTTAAGAGGAGACTGTGTGAATCAGGCCTTCATGGTAGAAGATCTGCTAGGAAACAACTGCTAAGGACAGGCAACAAGCAGAAGAGACGCATTTGGGCTAAAGAACACAAGAAAGAACACAATAAAGGAAACTCGCTGAATGAGAAGGGGTGTCCAAACTTTTGCTCTGTACTGTATATCCCTACAAAATTGATTTCTCATTTATAATTCCTATTGTTTGTTAGTTGTTTGTTGGTTTGTTTTCAACCAAACATTGAAATATGATATACAGGTGGAGTCCATAATGGCGAGTATGTGTCCTGGCTGTACTGCTATGACCCGGTGATGGACGTCTGGGCCAGGAAACAGGACATGAACACTAAACGTGCTATACACGCACTCGCCGTCATGAATGATCGCCTCTATGCTATTGGTGGAAATCATTTAAAAGGTAACATACCTATGAAACATATTGCACATTACAAAAAACATCCAAAACAAGTTTAGGGAAACTAGGTTCCAATGCCAGGACTTGCTGTTAGAGGAAAATAATCAAGGCGTGTTTGATAAAGAGTTAATTTCCTATAACATCACATCCCAAAGTATTTAATTACACTTATAATACAGGCATTTGGCAACACACTTACAGTTTTTTTTATTTATTAACAAATTGAAACCTAACATGGGCTTCAGGTTGGTGTTGGTGTACTTGGCTAGGGGGGAGCTTGGGTCATCTCTCGGGCCTCAGGTGGGGAAAAAACGGCAGGGACAGGGCTAGTGCTCGGCACAGAAGTACCAACCACGTGGGTCTCTGATGGGAGTCTGACTGGGACAGGGCATCATAAAATCCAGCTGGCATAGTGAGCATGACATCATCAAAGCCAGCAGGAAAAGCAGAACAACATTATTAAAGCCAGCTGGCAGGAAGAGCACAGCATCATCAAAACCTGCCAGTGGAGCTAGCATGCTATCCTCTAGCAGCAGCCTGACATTTTAAAAACCAGGCAGTGGTACCAGTATGATGTCTTTAAATGAGAGAGGGGGGGCTAGGGGGGGCATCGCTGGAACCGAGCTGGGCATAAGTCAGGCTGAGCAGGGCATGGCTTGGGTAAATCAGGGCTGGATTAGCGTGGAACATGGACATAGTTCGACCAGAACAGGGCATGTGTCAAGCACAAGGGACCTGGAATGGGAGGCCACTTTGTTGACCTTCATGCAGTGCTGGGCCGTGGAGATTGCCAGGTTGACCTCCATAGGACACTGAGCTGGTAGCAGGGCTGTGAGTGAGGCGGTGGAGGTTGCCTTGTTGACTCCCACAGGGAACTGTGCTGGAAGCAGGACTTAGAAGGACTAAGCTATTGGCCTGTCAGTGTAGCGTGGTGCAGGGAGTCAGTCGCTCTGTCGGTCTCACCCTGGTCTCCATGGAGCTCTGTGCTGTAGGCCATGCATTGGTGTGTGGAGCCACATCTTATCAGCTTCACCCTTGTTACCGGCTAAAACAAAACAAAACAAAACAAAGCAAAAAAGCTTTTCCCAGAACATGGGGAAGTCCACATACTCCGGTTACACACAGTAAGTCAGGATAGCACAAACCTGAGTGAAACTGGCACTAAAGCAGACACCTGTAGGGACACTATTGGACAATTGAACTCCACTGTACTAGGTTGGTATACACGTAAACGTCAGGATGCCCAGCCTGGCGTTGTTGTCTTCCTGGCAGTCACCTGATTAATAACAGTGTTTCGTCAATGTTCTGAGGAGTTGAGGATGAAAGCACAAATGAGGATTCGTTAAATACATGTTCAATCATCAAAACAAAAACATGGGACCCATGACACGAAGTAGCTTCTAACAACAGCATTAGCACCTAACAAAACCGAGTCCCGCAAGCACAGAAACACAGAAGCTTTAATAAAGAGAATCTCAGTGAGATTACGTTGTGTTTCTTTATGTCCAGTGATCAATTCTACAAAACCATAATCCTTTCTGTCTTTTCCTGTAGGATTCTCTCATCTGGATGTAATGTTGGTGGAATGTTATGACCCTAAAGGAGATCAGTGGAACATCCTGCAGACGCCCATCCTGGAGGGCCGCAGCGGTCCCGGCTGTGCCGTGCTGGATGACAGCATTTACCTGGTCGGAGGCTACAGCTGGAGCATGGTAATTACAGCCAACGCCTGGCAAGATGTTAACGGAAATACACTTGAGATACTTAATGTCCTTCAATTAACACAAAACTGTAATGGGAAAAGCGATGTGTGGAAACTTCCGCATGTGCTGTTTTTGGAAAATGGAAAATCCTTTGGAAGATGGAATTGATCCTTGTTCAGTGCATGGCCCCCAAGTGGTTACAAATACAAAAACAGATACAAATTTGAGTGTCATTTTAAAAAAGAATTATTCACTATTTGATTTGTTTCCGTTTCAGGGAGCCTACAAGTCGTCCACCATCTGCTACAGCCCGGAGAAAGGAACGTGGACCGAACTGGAAGGCGAGGTAGCAGAGCCGCTAGCCGGACCGGCGTGTGCCACCGTCATACTCCCAGCCTGCCTGCCGTTTAACAAATGACAGATAATTGTATAAGAAAAAAAAAAAAGCTCTTAGGATGGACAGAAAGGCCATCGCTAAACAAAATGATACAGACTGTCTAGACGGACCGATCGCATAGGAGGTGTATAAATTATTTTTTTACACGTCTGACGAGAGCACTTTCTTTCTTTCTTTCTTTCTTTCTCTTTCCTTCTTTACTACTTAAAAAAAAAGAAATACAATGAAATACAATGTGTGTTGGCTTTCAAAACTTTAATCACTTTTCCCTTAATTTTATTTGACTATTATTTGTTTTTTTGTTTTTTTTTTCATTTTTGGCTTAACTCAATATCGCACGCATAACCGATATAGCTTCCATTTGTACTTTGTATTTTTGTGGAGAAAAAAAAGAAAAAAAAAGAAGAACATTATTCCGAGCTGATGCAATGTTGGAAATTTAAAACTTGTGTTTATGTCCTGGGACTGTTCGACAAAAGAATCAAATCATTCTGTTTTAGAGGAAACTCATGAATCCCGTCTTAACCGCCCTGTAGAATAGAGAAGTGTTCACCATGCTCCTGCTTGTTAAATATCGTAGCCATACTGTAAACGGCACGGCGTATGTACAGAGGACGAAGGGGGAACGCAGTAGTCAGAGATAACGCAGACGAGGACTAAAATGAACGAACAATCAGAAATTGTTGTTTACCGAGCCATGTGCTGTGTCTGCATGGTTTTAGCTAAGAACCCTTTTTTCCCTCTTTCTTTTTCTTTCATATATTACCTGTTAATGTTTAACAGTGCCTATTTCTAATCCTCGGTTCATTCTATCCCATTTCTTTTCCAAAAATTATATATATATACATATATAGATATGTAATAGAGCTGACCATAACTGGATCAGCAGTAAATCCGACAAATCTGACCTAAAATGAAGAAATACATAAATACCTAAATAGATTAGACAAATAAATAAATAAGTAAATAAAGAAATAAATACAGTTTGATGTTTCAAGATTCCAGAGCAGCACTGTTAGCGTAGGCGTCGTCCCGTTCGATCAGGAGAGGTATCTATGTTTAATTTTCATCCTTGTAAATAGTCTCTTGCGGTGGAACATTTTTGTGCCCATGGGATTTATTATCAAATCCTGTTATGTTATTATACATTTTAAACAATGGAAATAAAATTCTGGATTGTTACTGCCTCTTGATTTTTTTTATTTTATTTTAAGCTCCGCACAATCTAACGCTAAACATCACAAATAAGATGCTTTCAGGTCTTCTGTAAGGAAATGTTTATCATTTATGGAAGGAGTCTCCAGTGTTAGAGCTTTAAGAAATCTTCGATATGGATAAGTGTACGCCTTGAGTTGTTTTTTTGTTTGTTTGTTTATTGGATGTGTACATGGAGCTGTACGAAAGCTACAGGTTTATTTTTAAAGTGTTGACACTGGAGACTCCTTCCGTTAACACTGAAACAGGAATTTTACAGGAAGTTTAAATGCAGACTAATCCCGGTGTAAATCTCTGTGTTACTATGGAAACGATGACGGAAGGCTCAGTCAGGATTAGCACTGTCGGCTTGCACCTACAGGGTCGATGGTTCGTTTCCCACCTCGGCGTCTGTGTACATGGAGTTTGCATGTTCTCCACGTACTTGGTGGGTTTCCTCTGGGTACTCCGGTTTCCTCCCACAAACCAGACTTCTGTAGTGGGAATGATTGTGTGAGCGTCTGTGGCCCAGGATGAATTGGAACCCCATCCAGGGTGTAACCCGCGTCGTGCCCCAATTCTCCTGGGACAGGCTCCAGGCCCCTCGTGACCCTGTATCTATCTAAATAAAAGAAAGCTTTTGCCTGTACATTGGTCACATTGGGGGGATATGAAATCCTATTTACTATCGTCTATTTAGAGGCTGTTTTCATCATGACTCCAGTGATCCTACGTGTTCTGTGACAGATTTTGACAAGAAACTGCTTCTACTCCGTCAAACTGTGGGCACGTCTTAAATCGACCGCTGGACAGACTTTACTGACTCTCCTGCAGTCCTCAGATCTCTGGCTGGATTTAATCTGCACCATCAGTGAATCTACATGTGGAGTAAAAGTGATGTTATGAACAGTTACGTGTGGGATTTAATAATCTACTTTAAAATAATCTACTAATGCGCTGCTGTCTCAATGTAAACAAACACCTGCACCAATAGATATTAATGAGAAAAGATAAAGTGAATATTTTTACTGGGATTAGTTCATATTCTCACTTTGGCTGAAATAACAGCGCTGAAGTGGTAGAAGTGAATTTTAACACGCCGGAGTCGTTTTAAGACAAAACTTCATCTTTATCTGATCGACTTTTTCCATTTCTCATCTGTGATTCTCTCTCCGATTACCGAACAGCGAGTGTATTTGTCTGAGCACCAAAGAAGTACAACTTAGTGTAAAC
>JAAGKR010005308.1:0-52258 GCA_011419295.1 Clarias macrocephalus | reverse complement strand
CTTGGCTAGCTCATTTGCAGTGGAAACACAACAAGCAGTTAAAATTGAGACACTAGCTCATGAGCTGTTCTCACCATTAGCTTTGAGTGCTGCGAGCAAGGCAGTGAGAAGGCTTCTGCTGACGCTGCAGTCGACCAGTTCAGGCAGCGCCTCAAGGCGGAGCTGAGACGGGAAGTGGTAGAGCAGGGAGTCTGGGTAATCCTGCTCTTCATGCAAACTCAGCAGCGCCTCCTGTGGTTACAGGGAGAAGTGAGAATATTGAATGTTTTGTATACTATTGGTTTATCTGTATGTGACAAGTGACATTTCATAGTGGTGTTTGTGATCTGAATGTTTATGCAGAAATACAACAGTTAACACTACTCTTCTCTGGAATAAGGGTTTAATTAATTAGTATATTAACTTCCCTTGAAAAAATATATATATTAAGCCAAGATCATGTGATGTTTATCTCCCCTGGTTTGAACTCTAACCTTCTGGGCAGTGTGTCCATTGGCAACGTGTGTACGTGTGGGGTATTTGTCTCTCATGGCGGGCAGCCAGCTTGCCTGGCACCTCTTGACAAATGACCTTACATCCAGAATTCCAGCAACACACCCACACACACCCAGCTCATCCTCCAGAACAAAGCTGTACTCTGGACATAGGGCCAAAGATGCACCCAAATACCTAAGCACACACACAAACAAACACATTCAGAAATATATTCTTTAAGTTCCTTAAGGTACCAACGTTAGAACAGTATAAGGAAAGAGAAATTACTGTGAAACTACTTGGCATGTTTATTAATATTACCTGTCACCCATGAAATCAGGATGAAGCACAGTTACATCCTGAGCACCTCTGGTTTTCTGATAAAGTTGACGCACCATGCGGTATAGCTCCATCTAACAGCACACAGGATTAGAGCACACACACAGTACTGTACAGTACAGTAATTATAATACAAATGTCAACTGCAAGAGCAGTGCACAGTTAACACTTTCCCTGTTATTTAGTCCTTTTTTTGTTGTTGTTGTTATTGCATAATTTATTACTATAGCAAATTTACGACAGAACTGTGTGTCACCAAGAGCAGCGAGTCATACTGTCGATCGGCCTTGACTGTACACGGCATGTCTCACCTTGTCTTTGTGCTGGAAGGGCCGTATGTTGTACAGGCGAGAGGTGGGAAACAGAGGAGGGGGGTGGCTGAACAGCTCGCTGCTAGTGCCTACAGGAAGAAGCATCTTCAGCACACACCAGATAGATGGAGAAAAAGAAAGAAATGATGAGAACTTTATTGCATGAACCGCATTCATGCCCTGCTAAAAGATCAGTTTCATTAGTACCTGTACTTCCCCTGACAGCCCTCCTTTAAACACCCAGGGCTCCGCCTCCATACCGAGAAGCTCCGCCCCTGATGAGGCACCACACCCTGTTGAGCAGATGCCACTCAGTCTCACAGCACATGCAATCACTGGGTCAGGCAGAGAATGAAAAGAGATACTCACAATGAAAACAGTTCTTCCAGGAGCCCAGTGAAGAACTTTCACTTATCACCCGACCCTCTGAATATGGTGAAAAAAATAAATGAGGAAGAGGATCACGTATCAGAACAATTCAAATCATTTCCGGTAGAAAGCAATACTCCCATATACTCTCTCTTTCTTTTTCTTTCTCTTACCCAGCCAGCTGATAAAGGCCTTTGCTACAAGCAGTGTGTTTCTCAAGTCCCAGACATACGGGTAAAGGTCATAGAGTACAGCTCTGTTCACGCTGTTCACCACGCTGCCATGCAGAACCGCAATCTCATCACATGCAACCAGAAACTGGCCTGCGCGCACCCGCCACTCCTCCATCTGAGGAAAAAAATAAGATTAATAGAAGTTAAGATACAAAGAGATGCCTGAAATAAAAAAAAAACAATATCAAAGAGAGAGCAGCAACGAAAAAAATTGGTTTAAATTACTTTTCCCGATACAGGTATTGAAACATGACATATTAGCTATTAAACTACACTAATAGTGATTCAATATCTAATTTTAATACAGTTTTTTTTTATCTAAAGCACTTCACAGTTAAGCACATCTATGCAAAAAAATTCTTATACAGTAAAAAAAAACTAAATAATACATACAGGATCATAAAGTACAATATATATATATATATTCTGTTGTCTAATTGTGTGTGTGTGTGTGTGTGTGTGTGTGTGTGTGTGTGTGTGTGTGTGTGTGTGTGCGCTTAGAGATCTGTCATTCAAATACTCATTTTCAGCAACTGATGTATCCTTGCCAGAGTAGCTGGGCATACTGATAATATCCCTGAGACATATGATGACTTTAAATATAACAGAATGTTTAAAAGACATGCACATGTCAAAACAATTTCCACACATATCTCTCTCATCCGTCATCTGTCTTGGTCTAGCCTTCACACACAGAACATCCTGGATCACCTTCTGTGGCTGCATCTTCTTGCTGCTGCCGTTGACACTGACATAATGGCAGTGGCTCTTGAGCCAGGTGAGCGCCTGCAGCAGGCTCTGGGCAGGTGGACCATGCTCATGTGGAAGGTAGTGCAGTCCCACCAGCAGTCGCACTTGGACCTCGCTGAGAGGAGATTTCCCAGCACATGGGCACCTTCCTGAGGCCTTCTCCCAGCCTTGGCCTTCAGGGAGCTGTTCCTCTAAGAAGTCAGTCTCAGCTGAGACCTTGACCACTGACGTGGGAGAGGGAAGCAGAGCCCCAGCAGCAGATGGAGATTTAGATTTGGCTCCATGCAGATTGTCTAAGCTTTCCGGAGATTTAGGTTTGGAGGGGAGTGCAAACGGTTTGTGCTCTGTAGGCCTGTTCTGGCGTCCTGAGGAGAAGATTTGAAGAAATCAGAGTTGCTTAAATGTCTAATTTTATACAAATTTTCCAATGATACTTTCCTGGCAGCAGAATGCATTCTTGGTTGGCATATGGCAGATCACTTTTATGACACACATTGCTTACAATGACTGGTTTTCTTCTGACATATTAATAAAAAAAAAAACGCACCTATTATGTACTGTATGACTTTTGTACATTTATGCATTATTGCAACATATCTAAGAATCAATTCTGTTAGTCTTATTACAAGTACTATTGAACATTGGCATTGAACATGTATGTCTATAAGCAGAGGTTCCTAAAGAATCAATCAGATGTAAGAATAAGTATCAGTGATATGTTTTGTAACACAAGCTTGAGCTGTGTTTTTGTCTTTAGTGGATGAGTGGTGTGTGTAGAATACCAGGCTGTAGAGGTTGGTTCAACTCAGTCATCCAGTCTTTCAGAGCAGCAGAAAGCGCTCGCTCCGGGCAGTACTGATGCCCTTTACCTGCACACACATACACAAACAGCTAGGTTTAGTATTATACTATTCATTTAATCCTTAGTCTATTTTAGTTAGCCTAGCATTGATCTATGTTCCATAGAGCCAACTTGTCTTCATCAACTTCATGAAAAACGTCCCTGCAGTGATTCAGTATTACGTGTTGAAGGGAACAGTAAGGGGAACAAAACATTTTTATCAATCGCCCACTACGTTCTTTGTCTGTATGGCATTTACAGTACTGTGCAAAAATCTTGAGTCAACCCTCATTTCTTCACATTTTGCTTCCAAAGACACACACTTGCATTTTTAATGTCATTTTTAGGAATAGTTCTCCAGGCTGCCTGAAATATTTTTTGGCTCTCTTTCTTTCTTTTGGTAAGTTTTTGGTTCGCATTTTTAGTCCAGTCCCTTTCACCAAATGTTTTTTGTTTGTTAAGCCACACAGTAACCTATGAATCATTCAAGCATAAAACCCTTCTATGGTAACTTGGTAAAAAAAAAAACAGGTGCAGATGATGACAGATGATCAGGCCATATATTAGTATACCGGTGATGCTGAATGCATGAAGGAAATGAATTTGACTGAATATGCCTTTAAGTGCTTAAAATGTCCAACCCTTTCCCTGTCATCCTGTCTCTCATCGAGCTACAAACTGACCACACACATTTCTCACCATCGCTCTATGACTGATTTAGATGTTCTAGTCCACTTAAGCCTTAAGGATTTAAAGATATTGGGCTTCCACACAATCTACAAACATTCTCTCTTTTCTTACCATCACATTCCTACCATTCTTATTTTTTTTACTTTCCATTCCCTCATCTCCTCTCCTGTCCCCTGCTGTCCTCTCCTCTTCTAATGTCTCCTACACATATCTTTCCCCTCACCTTCTCTCTTCTCCTTCCCTGCTTTGTGCCATGTCCCAAGTGTATGTAGAGGGATGTAGTTTGCTTCGAATTCGCAGTTCGGATTTAGCAGCAGACCCCTGAGATGAGCTTGGAGGCCAGGAGGACGACCCTTAAAAGGCCCCAGGAAGACACGACGTGAATCGTAATCGTTGGCGTGCAGATTGTCCCACACCAGAGGAGGGCGCTGTAACACTGACTGCACCTCCTTCAGTGAATCAGCACTCAGCTCTCGAGAGATCACCTTGCTTCCTGTTTGATGAATGACATAAATGTATTGATCAGGATTGCCCGATAATGTACTGAAAGTGGAATATTAGTTCTGCATTCATATACAGACATATTTTAGTGAAAACAACAGGGAAGAAAATATGAAGCAATGCATGAAATAAGCAGACAGACACTATATTGCCAAAAGTATTTACTCTCCTGCTTTCACCTGCATATGAACTTGAGTAAAAGCTTATTCTTAGTCAATTGGGTTTAATATGATGCTTATTACATTAATAACTGTAGGCTCGGCCCCTCACTTCCAATGAAAAGGAACTCTTAATGCTTCAGCATACCAAGGCATTTTAGACACTTTCATGCTCCCAACTTCGTGGGACCAGTTTGGGGACGGCCCAATCCTGTTCCAGCATGCAACATGACTGCACACCAGTGCACAAAGCAAGGTCCATAAAGATATGGATGAACGAGTTCAGTGTGGAAGAATTTGACTGGCCTGGAACCCGAGAGAACACCTTTGGAATCATTTAAAGTGGAGACTGTGAGCCAGGCCTTTTCATCCAACACCAGTGTCTGACCTCACAAATGCGCTTCTGGAAGAGTGGTTAAAAATTCCCATGAACACACTCCTAAACCTTGTGGAAAGCCTTCCCAGAAGAGTTGAAGCTGTTAGCGCAGCAAAGGGTGGACCAACATCATATTAAACCCCATGGATTAATAATTGGATGTTACTCAAGTTCATATACATGTGAAGGCAGGCGAGCGAATACTTTTGGCAATATAGCGTATGTGTTTTCAACAACCGTGATATTAGTTTAAGGTTTTTCAAAATGGTCTAAGTGCATTTTTCTCATTTGGAAATGGTAGGTTGTTTAAGCTATTTCTAAGATTGACTGAAGAGATATAAAAGCATGCTCACCAGTCCAGATGACTGAAATTCCAGGTAACAGATCTTCACCTACTGTTAGTAGGTATGGAGACTTGGACACACTGGGAGAGCAGAGTGAGCCGCAGTACTCTGAGCAGAGAGAGAGAGAGAGAGATTGAATCTGGAACGATCTATAGTACTTGCTTTTTCAGTAAACTATATACAACGGTAGGCAGACACCGGTACTTAAACAATGATTTCTGAGCAAATGCTGACCCACTGATAATAAACATGGAAGGTGGCCTACCAGTGGGGCAGAACAGGAAGACAGACGGCTCCCCCAGGAAACGGAAGATCTCATTGGTCAGAGACACCTGAGCATGAGCGAATGAGGAGAAAGCTTCAGTATCGGCCTGACACATGGAATGATCGATGTCGTCAAAGAGAATAGCAAAAGCCTGGCAGCCCAATTCTGCCACCTAGTAGTGAGGACAAAAAAAAAAAAAAAAAAAAAAAACAAGAGCAAGTAGAGCAGCTTTGGTATCACTTATGGGACTTGAACTAAATGGGAGATATTTTAATCCCAATACTCCACTGCTAAGTTACATGATAAAGTAGGGCTATGTGGGAGTGTGTAGGAGTGTAGTTATGTGCGCAGTTAAAAAAGTCGAAGCTAATAATAATTGCCCTTGTCCTGCAGTCATTTCATTAGATTCATATGCAGGCGTGTCACTGTGTATCGAGACGCATGTACTGTATTTGCAAACCTGTTGAAGTTTACGCTTGAGCAGTGTGAGGTCAGAGGCACTGGAGAAGACGATGTCCTGACCAGGGGAGAGAGCGTACACAAACTTCAGCCCTCGCGACTCTGCTTCATGCACCAGTGCTTTCAGCTGGGCTACGCAGACAGACAGAGAGAGAACGGACAGAGAGAAAGATTATTTATTATCTAAAACATATTTTAGCAGAAAAAAACTAAGAGAAAATAAATAATTGCTAGATTTGAAACAGTCGTATACCTTCCTCCTCAGTGGAGTACACCTCTCTCCACAGCAAACGATGCTTCAGGTCATCTTTAGGCCCGTACAGATATGTGTTCAAACCCCATCTTTGCATCCTGTGTGCATAACAGAGAAACGCTGTGGTGAACAAATGGCATTAAATGAATGGCATTAAACACTGCATTTGCAAAATGTCTGGTTGCTTTAATATGTGGAGCAATTATGGTGTTTTTACTTTCTCGTACCTTACTAACCAGCAACCTTATGCTAATGCTTAATGTTAAAGTAGTTTATTTATTTATTTATTTATTTATTTATTTATTTTCATCATAGCCTATTGCTGGTGATTGCAGCAGACACAGTGCAGCTTCGTGTGAAAAAATTAGCAATGCATGCCTTATGAAAGTTGAGTTTGTGTCAGTATAACTGCCCTCCAGTGGGATGACCTTGTGACGGGAACATGTCCAAATGTTTTCGCTCCTTGTTCACTCCGAAGGCTCCTTACAAAAGCGACATCCCCTTCAGCAGGTGTGTGATAGGGAGGGGGCTGCTAGATTGGGCAAGGCTGGTTCAGAGAGATGAATGAATGGATCTTGTGCTCCTGCCACGTTATAAAAGCAAGACGAGGAGCTTTGTCGAAAGTCCAGAACAACAAGGGCAAGTTTAAAGGTTGCAGAACCTAAGGTTGCAGAACCTAAGGTTGCAGTTTTAAGGCTCAGAAACTACCTCAGAACCTTGTGTGGCAAACCTTAAAGGCAAGAGCGGCATGCAGGCAGAGCAATGCCAAATACCACACTTCAAAGGCAAGTAAACCAATGCTGATGTTTGATCACCGCCCAGGTAAGAGCGGCCAAAGGACTGGGCATGCTGCCGCGGCACTTTCATCTGCACTTAGAGGCAGCCCTCACAATCCAGCTGCCAAGCATAAAAAAGTCTCGCTGTTAAGGCCCCCGTTCTTAGTCAGGGTAAGCCGTCCAGACATTAGAAGTCACATGGCTGGAAGGGTGGTACATTTGTCACTAAGGCCCCTGTTTCCAGCCAGGAAAGCTGCCCAGTTGACGGATGTCATTGAGGTTCCCGCATGAGGCCACGCCAATGAATGGCTTGGTGGGGCTGTCTGTTCATGTCTGTGAAAGCCGAGTCGAAGGCTGGAAAAGCCGCCCAGGTGTCAGGTGTCATAACGAGAGTCCGTGCTAGTAGATGGCCGGCTGACCATGTCTGTGAAAGCTGCGTCAAAGTGCTGGCAGGAGGCACTACCCACGTGGATGCACTCTGCCACTCCGTTGCTGTCAACACTCGCCAGCCGAGTGCCCCTCTGCCAGCTGGGCATTGCCTGGACCAGCACGTGCACATCCTCACTACTATCCTCCCCTGCTTTCCTTCTCTTTTCTGATGTATTCCTCATAAAACTACCATTTTCCCAAAAGACCTTGCCTCATGTCTGTGTCTGTCGTACCACCTGAGTCAAAGATCTTACACTGCTCTATAGTTTTTAAGCCTTAAGGCATTCACTTAGATTAACACTGCATTAAGTCATTACATTGCTCCTTCTTTTAGTTCTTGATTAATAAAACATATTCGTTCTAAATCTTTCAGTGCTTCTCATTTTTAACATGGACCATACTAGTACAGTTCTACATAATGTTTGCTTGATGACCCTTTTATTCAAGTACATACAGTACTGTCACATAAACTGGCTGAATTACATTAAAGAAATGAGAGCAAATGTTTTACTGTGACAGGCTGCAAAATGCCTAAAGGTATAATTTTAAAGTTGGTTATTTCTGTAACTGTAACTGCAGCAGAAACCCTCTCGTCTGTTGAAATCATTCAGCATCACCAGTACACTAATCACCGGCCTGATCATCTGTCATCATCTGCACCTGTTTCTCACTGATTCATGTCTATAAGTTAGATGATTTTTATGCTTCAATAATTTATAGGTCACTATGTGGATTAACAAACAAAATCATTCCTCCACTCTGTCAGATTCAGCACTGGACTGAAAATGAGAGCCATAAACTTGCCAAAAAGGAGAGTCAAAAAAGTCCTTCAGGAAACCTCGAGAACGGTTCCTAGAGACTGGTTTAAAAATACAAGAAAGTCTACCTCTTTCTTTGGAAGCCAAATATGAAGAAACAAGGAGATTCAAGACTTTTGCACAGTACTGTATATATTGATTCTATGAAAAAAGTTTTTTGCAATATCACCATTAAGTGGGTCTGGATTTTTTTCTTTATATCTGGCTTCAGCTCACAATTTTCATGCTCAGCCCCAAAAGATTTATGCAAGTATGTTTCCTCTCCTTAAAATATAATCCATGCAGAATTGACCTTGCAAACAGAAGAGACCTTTAAATGAAAAACTCCTCCTTCATAAATATAGAACGTCCCCAGATAGAATCCTTGAGCTGAGCGTGCATTAAGGACGGTGCACTTAAAGAACATAAAACGGATATGGCACAAACAGCATGCTAGGCAGTGGGAGAACCTACACTTTACTTCACTATCAATAATGGAGCAGATGGATTCAGAATCATTATCCCTGTTATTACCACTACAATAATTCTGCAGGTATAATATCCAAGTGATTATTTTACTTGTGATTCTTTGCTTGCTTTTTTTCCCTCTAAAGAACCATATGACCAACTATGTGCACTATTTCATTGAGGCTGATCTAGTCGAGCCAAAGAGACGCTTTGCAGGGCAATACAAGTTCAGATTTCATATTTATAGCTCTTGAATGATATTTAATCCGTTTAATGGGTCCACTCAGAGTCAGTTTTAAAGATTTTTTCTCTTTCTCTGGATACTGATATGGCTCTGAATGAGTAATCAATAGACAAATACCCGTGGATCATAAAGTTTTGTCTGTGGATACAATCGTTCATTCATTCAGCTTTAGTATACTGGTCAGGGTCATGCTGGGACCAGGAACCCTTGGTGTGAGATCACAGATCACTATGCGCACACACACACATAGTCACACACTCATGTACACCTGGGGCAATTCAGACTGGCCAACTGACCAACTGGCATGCTTTTGGAAGGTCAGAGGAAATTGTAACACCTGGAGGAAAACTATGCAAACAAGGGGAGAAGTAGGAATATAATGTATGCTTATCATATCATGAATTAAGTGAATAGACTAGATGTCATATGTCACATGGAGTATTATAAGTGGCCCTTGTGTGAGTATTGGCCTGTGAGTGCTGGGTAGCTTGGTAATACGCAGTGTGTGTGTGTGTGTGTGTGTGTGTGTGTGTGTGTGTGTGTGTGTGTGTGTGTGTGTGTGTGTGTGTGTGTTGTACTATAAAGAGAGATGCCCTACATATACTGAAGTTGAACTTCAATATACCGAGTCGCACTGAAATATTAAAGCACACCACCTGAGAGTTGCCCAATGCCAGGTAGGTGATGTCTGCAGCTTTGCACTAGTGCATAATACACACACCTCTGGGTCAGTTTTAAAAGCAAAGCCTTTCCAGACTCTCTTTCTTTCCCCACCATTTGGATCTCCCCACCTGTCAGTTCTGTCACTCTCTGCCTCAACTCAGCAGGAACTCTCATTTCCCAGCTGGATAAGCATTCTCACCTTCCTACTTCAATATCCTTCTGTCTCTTTTGCTCATTTACTATTAATCCTTTCTTCCAGCACTGAACCTGGACACGTGCCTTAACTCTCTAACTCTTTCTCTCTGTTTTTTTTTCTTTCTGTGTGGGTAGAATGTTCTCTCTTCTCCTCTCTTCCTGTCCAGATGGTGTCCTGTTCATTTTGTGTGCTTCAGTCACAAACTACAAAGATACACTGTTAAAAACACACATTCTGTTACAGACAGACAGAAACATGATACAGAAAAAGTGGAGAGACAGAGAAATATAGAAATGTATAAAAATGACATTAAAATGGAGCCTTCATGGACACTGTGCTCATTTGCATAGCTGCTTGTGGCAAAGAGGAGACAATGGGCTTCAATATGAAATGGTTTTCTATATGAGACATTAAGTGCATTTATACTGTATACGGAGTCGGAAGGTGATCCATTACTGCATCGTCGCTATAAACCAAAGAGAAATTAGAAATTATTTCACATTTAGGCATTTGGCAAACGCCCTTATCCAAAGCGACTTACATGTTTAACTCATTATACATCTGAGCAGTTATGGGTAAAGGGCCTACAGTAGCTCAAGGGTCACAACTTGGTAGTTGTAGGATTTGAACCTGGGACCTTCGGATCTGTAGTCCAATGTCTTAACCACTGACCCTTTACCAAAATGTATTCGTTAAACTGACACCCAGGAAACATTGTTATGATAAATAATATGTATCGGTAGCTAGAGAGGTGTTCAAATCAAACTGGGACTTTTGATTGTGCAGAATAAAATTACAGTTAAGGGAGTAAACATTATCTTTTTCTCTATGAAAAAAGTATTTATATCCCTTGAACTTTTCCATATTTTGTTATGTTACAATCCCAAACAAAAATATATTTTATTAGGATTTTATGTGATTTACCAACACAAAGTGACACAAAATTGTGAAGTGGAACGAAAATTACAAATTTAAAACGTTTTCAACGTTTTTATTTATTTATTTTTTTTTTTTTACAAATTTTTAAATGTGAAATTCAGTGTAACCAAAGAAACACACCAGAATAAAGTTGTGGAGACGTTTAAAGCAGGATTATGGAAAAAGATTAGCCCAAGCTTTGAACATCTCACAGAGCACTATTTCAATCCATCAGTTAAAAGTGGAAAGAATATAGTACAACTGTAAACCTACAAAGACATTAGGCTGTCCACCTAAACTGACAAGCCAGGCAAGGAGATCATTAATCAGAGAAACCAAGAGGCCCATGGTAACTCTGGACGAGCTGCAGAGATCCACAGCTCAGGTGGATATTAGTCACGCCCTCCTCAAATCTGGCCTTTATGCTAGAGGGGCAAGAAGAAAGCCATTGTTGAAAAAAAGCTATAAGAAGTCCCATTTGCAGTTTGCGACAAGTCACGTGGGGGACACAGTAAACATGTGGAACATAGTTCTCTCATCAGATTAGACCAAAATTTTATTTTTTGGCCTGAATGCAAAATGCTATGTGTAGGAAAATACTAATACTGTGCATCATGTTGTGGGGATTCTTTTCTTTAATAGGAACAGGTAGGCTGATAAAAAGTTGATGAGAAGAAAGAGGAAAACTGTGTTAGAGACTGCAAAAGAGGTTTACCTTGCTGCAGGACACCAATCCTAAATGTACAACCAGAGCTACAGTTGAATGGTTTAGATCAAAGCATATTCATGTGCTAGAATAATTTAATTGTAGTTAAAAGTGGTTCTACAAAGTATTATCTCTGGGGAGCTGAATACAAATGCATGTCACACTTTTCAGATAATTATTTGTAAAATATTTCGAAAATATCTATCATTATCATTTAATATAATTTACCTTCCACTTCACAATTATGTGCCAGTTTGTGATGGTCTGTCACATAAAATCCCAATAAAATGCATTTATGTTTGTGGTTGTAACATGACAAAACCTGGACATGTTCAAAGGGTATGTATACTTTTGCAAGGCAATGTAATCCCAACTACAGTAATTCACTCATCCCAGAGTTTTACTATACGATACGATAAATGTAGGACGCTCTCTCAGTACTCAGTCTGCTTTATGCCATCATTACTGCTGGCCTCCCTGGAGCTCCTTTAATAGAAAAGTTTGTTCCTTTTAATGGAAAAATGGCCTTGTTTGATCACCAAAGCCGTTCTATTGCAGGACAGTGCAAGACTTCTTACTGCCCACTGCAGCACTCGCATGTTAAAGGAACTTGGCTGGGAGTTATTACCACATACCCCATACAGTCCTGACCTCGCTCCAAGTCATTTCCACATGTTTGGGCACATTAAAGAAGTTTCTGGGAGGCCAGCATTTGTGATAGTATCAAGCACCAGTGAAACACTAAGATAAGTGCATTAATGTAACAGGACATTATATATTAATGTAACAGGACATTATATATGGAAATGAAGAAAGTTTTTATTTTCATCAAAGCATATTGATGAAAGTTTTCATCAAAAAAAAGTTTTTATTCTGTTATTGTGCACAATCAAACATCTCAGTCTGACATAAATGCCACGTATAGATAGATAGATAAATGTGTTGCATTGCATACAAAAACAGTGAAAGGCCTTAATGTAATTAGAGTTATACACTCTACACAGACACGTCTACTCTGCACATTTGCTCTAACTTGTTATTTTCTCACCCTCTCAATGTCTCTTTCAGCTATAAAATTCATTCTCACTTCCTCTATCTCTCTCTCCCTCTTTCTCTATCTCTTTCCATTTCACTCAAGTCGCTCCAGTGCCCATCTAACGCCTTACATCACCACAGTAATCATCACTTTATCGATTCCCACCTCACCCAGGGAAAGTGGAATCAGCCTGCGTCACTCGTTTCTCTAAGGGATGATGGTAAAGGCACTGGGGCATGTGAAACTGCAACTCGGTGGCACCGTGCCAGCAGTAGTGAGTGCCCAGTCGCTTTCACTGGAAAGGCCATTCACCAACAAACTGTGTCTCAGTCACAGCTTATGCAAGAAAAAGGACTGAATACAGATCTTAGCCATTAACCATTAGCTGTATCTGGCCTAGTGTGTTATCTGTGTGTGACCGGCATACTCACCACTGAAACAGCACTTTTCTTTGCCCCATGGACCAGGGCCGCCCATAGAAACCTGCCAGGGGAACAGATAGACATGCATAAACATACATACACACTCACATACAGCAAACAATATTAGGAAAATACCATACATGCTCACTCCAAATGCTAAAATGCATGATTAGGATGACATTAGTGGGATGTGCCAGTGTAATACAGTACCTCCAGCTCTTAGAGGTATTACGGGTTTATTTTGTTTACATTTAATTTGCAATATCACTATTTCACTGCCTTAATCCATTATAACCTAGAATATCTAATATTATTGAGCACTTGCACTTGTGCATACAGTACTGTGCAAAACTCTTAAACCACCCCTTATTTCTTCAAATTTAATATATTTCTTATATATTTAAGTAAATTATGTAGATTAAATTAAAGAAATTGTTATTTCTGTAACAAAATCAGCAGCAAACACATTTCCCCTCTCGTCTGTTCCAATCACTCGTTGGACACTCAAGCATTCAGCATCATCAGTGTACTAATCAGTGTCCCTGATCATCTGTCATCATCTGCACCTGTTTCTCACTGATATAGGCCTTAAGTTAGATGTTTTTATGGTGGAATGATTGATAACTCACTGTCTGGTTTAACAAACAAAAAAAAAAAACATTCCTCTGAAACTGCTCAGGTGCAGGGACTGGACTTAAAATGAGAGCAAAAACATCCTTCAGGAAGCCTGGAGAACTATTCATCAAGACCATATTTAAAATACAAGAAAGTCTGGTTCCTTGGAAACAAAATATGAAGAAATGAGTGGTGAGTCAAGACTTTTGCACAGTACCACATGTCCAAAGATTTAAAAAATATATGGTATTACTGCCAGTCATTGTCCTCCCTGTCAGTCAACAGTGAAAGGAAAGTATAACATAAATATAAAAAAGGGCAATAATATTGGAGCTGAGTAAATGTCCTATTACAATGAAAGTTATATATATAAGGCTTCAGATTGACAGTATATATGTATTTGTAATTTTTGCAGAATAAAAATTATGGCTCCAGTAACATTTTTATATCCTGACTCTGACAAAAGACATAATAATTTTCATTTTTTTCAATGAGATTCACAGCATATTAAAACTATGGCACATTTACAGCATTTGGCAGATGCCCTCATCCATTTTTATCTCCTTATACATCTGAGCATTTGAGGGCCTTGCTAAAGGGTCCAACAGGGGCAACTTAGTGGTGCTGGGATTCGAACCTACAACCTTACAATGCCCCAACCACTGAGCTACACCTGACTCTACAGGCCCTATAGGTACCTAGATGTTCATTCATACTATATCTGTTGACTGTTTAAAAAGTAATACAATTGAAATAGACTGTTAGTTTGAATCTTTGTCATTATGAGCATTTACTCAATGTTTGTGTGTTGCATGTTTAGTACTTTATGTATGTTCAGTGCCTGCTGATCAGATCTTATTTAGCCATTAGCAAATTGTATCGGGTTTCGGTGGTGGTGGTGATGGTGCTGCAGGACAGAAGTGGGTCAATAGATAGAGCAGACACACACACGCCCACTGTATATACACCCCCAGACTGACATTTATCCTGCTGCGTGAACAATTAAACCAGGCAATAATATGACATGGACATACAGACGCAAGTTACAGACAATTAAACTGTGTGTGTGTGTGTGTGTGTGTGTGTGTGTGTGTGTGTGTGTGTGTGTGTGTTCTGATTTGGTAGGCAACAAAGGAATATCTGACAGCTTTGACCTTGTGGTGGTCCCCACAAGGAAACTTTTGTGAAAAAAAAAATCTATAATAATAATAATAATAATAATAATAATAATAATAATAATAATAATAATGCAGCTTTTATTATAAATCAGTCTATAAAAGACTTGTAATCCTCATCTGTTCATTTGCAGCCTGGATTTTTTTTTTGGATAAAAAATAATCATGTAAATGAAAATAATCTAATGTAAATGCCTTACTTGCAGATACAAGGATGTGCTGCAATAATATCTACTTCACTGAAAGGTGTTTACAAAGATATATTTAGAGAAACACGCGCGCGCGTGTGCGCGTGTCACTGCATGAACAGCCTCTATTCACTCTCACACACTGAACATGGCTATTTATACTGCGCTGAGGCTGCATGAAATGAACCCGCTGGTCTGCACTACTCTGTGAGAGAAAGCTGGATTACCGCGGCGTGGAGTGACTCCAGCGCGCTGCTCTCAGTCTCTCTTTTGTCTGAACATCCCAGTAACTGACACAGCGGACCAGTCTGTCCTGCAGAAGTGATGGTGGTTAGCGCGGCTTTCCTCCAGCACACAGACACACGGAAGCGCTGCTTACCTTCCACAACCCCGCACAGAAACTCATCCTTCCCCTCCATCTGTCGCCGGGATTAGATGCTCGGAAAGGGAAGCTGGTGTGTTGAGCACACAGCACCGCTCTCACACCGCCTCCATGCCTCCCTCCCCTCTGCTCCCTCACAGGTTCACTCACACCGCAGGCTCGGTCTAACCGCTCAGTGCCCGAAGAGACGCTCGGATTTCTCAGGTTTACTAGATCACTGTGCTGTGAGTAAACAGAGGATGCTGAGAGGACGATGCTCGCCTCTTTCGCTCACTGTAACTGTTGTGTCACTCGCCAGTGATTCGTTCATTTTAATGAATCTTTTGGATGAACCGACTCGACCCGTGAAATATGATTTGGTTCTTTCTGCTTCAGCTGCCATATAGGGAAAAAGAGTATGAAACAGTGGCGTGGTTAGGTCCGATAATTCGGAGCTTTTAGCCTAAAGATGAAGGTGTTTTATATCAAAGCATCAGACAGAATTATAGAGCTGAACTTTACTTCACTATAGTGATGGAAGGATGAAGCCTCGTTGAGGTGTCGACACTTCCCAGCCAATAGTTTCACCAAAAGATTCACTTCGTAAAGCTTCATTTACAAGCTCCTTGTACTGCCATCTAGTGGACAAATGTTTGTAGCAAATAGATCCCAACATTGAAATCAGCACAATAAATATGGACATGTAGCTGCAAGTCATATTTTTGACAGCATTAACAGTTTATTTTATATATATATACAGTACAGACCAAAAGTTTGGACACACCTTCTCATTCAAAGAGGTTGAATTTGTATTATGGCAAGAAAAAAGCAGCAAAGTGAAGAAAAATGAGTGACCATCATTACTTTAAGAAATGAAGGTCAGTCAGTGCGAAGAATTGGGAAAACTTTGAAAGTGTCCCCAAGTGCAGTCAAAAAAACCATCAAGCGCACATGCGGACCGCCCCAGGAAAGGAAGACCAAGAGTCACCTCTGCTGCGGAGGATAAGTTCATCCGAGTCACCAGCCTCAGAAATCGCAGGTTAACAGCAGCTCAGATCAGAGAGCAGGTCAATGCCACACTGAGTTCTAGCAGCAGACACATCTCTAGAACAACTGTTAAGAGGAGACTGTGTGAATCAGGCCTTCATGGTAGAATATCTGCTAGGAAACCACTGCTAAGGACAGGCAACAGGCAAAATTCTTTGAATGAGAAGGTGTGTCCAAACTTTTGGTATGTAGTGTATATATATATCCGTCCGAGAACCTATGTAGGGAGTTTGGAGGCAATGGTACTACCATTACAATCGTATTTATTCCCATTTTACAACTGTGGTAATTGCAACATCTATGCGCACATTTACACACTACGGCCACAGACAATTTGGATATACCAATTAGCCAAATCTGCATGTCATTTGACTATGGTAACCATAAAATCCACAAAGCAGGATGAGAACATGAAACCTTCATGCACACAGACCCCGAAGCGGGAATCAAACCTGCACTATTGAGGTGCGAGGCAATAGTACTAACCACTAAGCCACCACCCCTCCTGGCAGAAATGCTTTAGCGCTGTCATATTCTTTGAGGTTCGCATATGTATTACTCTCTTCAAGTCATTCCATAGCATCTCTATCGGGTTGAGGTCTGGGCTCTGACCCTATGGAGCAAGATCAGGACTAAAGGGAGGATGTGCAGCAAGTGTCATGCCTTTAGGACCGCACGGTATGTTAATTGGTTACATAAATTGTGATGTCATTGGTGACATCACACTCAGGGAAACATTGTTTTCGAGACATATGTAACAATAGCACTGCATTGATAAAAACCATAATAAAAAAAGTACAAGACTGTCAACTAGTTGGACAGTAAAGGAAAAAACAGCAGTAACAGTAAATTTAACAATATACGGATAAGAAAAAGAGAGAGACCCGATTCGGAGGTTAACCGTGCTCAGATCGCAGCAGATAAACTGCGCCATCTTGGTATAAGCAGGGATAGTGCAGTCTCTCTCTCTCTCTCATGTTTGCCTGTGCATGTGCATATGTTTGATTGCTAAGTAAGGTACCGTTTTTCATACTTTTCCACCACCAGGACCAACAAGAGTCATAAGGAGACAAAGACTGGGGTGAACTGAAAGAATTGTAAAGACTAAAGCTGCGCATTGCACAAAGCTGTAGAAAAGATTAGTAGCATAAAAATATTTGAGTATGTGTGTGTGTGTGAGAGAGAGAGAGAGAGAGAGAGAGAGAGAGAGGCACAGGGAGACAAGCAGACCCAGGCAACCTTGACTCAGCCCCTGATCTTTTCAACACCTAGAAACGCCCCTGGGCCACAAATAAAAATATTTGTCAGATAAAAACCTTCTGAGATTAAAGTCAGAACTCAAATACATTTTTAATGGTGGCACTTATCCTCTAACATAAATGTCAAACATGAAAGTTGTATTTAAAATAATAATAATAATAATAATAATAATAATAATAATAATAATAATAATAATAAATATGATGTGTAAGATGTCTTTCAACCTGTGCTTATGATTAGGCTAATTGCATTAGACTTTACAAAATAGCTAATTTAAAAACCCTGAACTTCAGAAACACAAATCATTCAAGCAACATATTTGGTTTCTTATTTATTTTACTGTATTTATTAAATATTTAGCACTCCAGGGTTGAGGGTTTGATTCCTGCCTTGGGTCTGTGTGCATGGAGTTTGCATGTTCTCCCCGTGCTTAGTGGGTTTCCTCTTGGTACTCTGGTTTCCTTCCAGAGTCCAAAGAGATGCAAATTAGGTACGGTAAACAGGCATTCCCAAATTGCCTGTAGTTGCCCTGTGCTGGGTTGAATTAAACACATAAAATGCTTTTAAGGCTTGAAAAGTAGATACAAAATCACTTAATATGATATATATACGTATGACTTGATCCATTTGTATGGCCCTGGAAGATGAATTTATGCACATTTTTGCAAAGTAAAACTCACATGATCACTATTGTTCAAACTAAAGTAAAACTAAAGTAGCAATGTGAATTGTTTGGTTGCAACTTTGCATCTCTTTCTGTTACTGTTTGCTTGTGTTCTTTAAAAGAGCACATACTAAGTGTACACACTTCCAGCTCTGCATCAGCCGTGTTTCTCCCTCAGTGATTATGATCCCTGGTCATGTGACTAAGTACACCTTTCTGTGTGGGCGAAAGTGTGTATGTTATAAAAGCCTTCAGGTTGTTTTTCATATAATTTAATTTATCTTTTTTTTGTTGTTGTTATGCACATTGTTTTATCTAAATACACATTTAAAGCATTGATGAAACGTTTAACAATGTTAAATATTATATATTTAATGTGATTCTTTAAAGTAAAATATAAAATGTATATTATTGTCCTGTTGCTAATATGTTAGATAACTTGTTTAATAATAATAATAATAATATAATAATAATAATAATAATATGTCATGTATATGTATGAAAGATTGAGAGTACGGAGCATATACAGTTCACAATTAACTGTATATTTATGATTAGGTAGGCTGTTGCATTGTTGCATCATATAATGTTGTTTACGAGCTGTTGTTGGTCTTTTTTCTGCCGATACAGGGTTGCCACAGTGTACCATCCGATTTACACATTTTGGCACAGGTTTTACGCTGGATGCTCCTCCTGACTTAACCCTCCCATTTTTATCTGGGCTCTGGACCGGTACTGCAGTGGTTGGGGTTTGGGCATTGGCTGGAAGGTGAACTCAGGCCTTCTACTCAGGTAGGCGAAAAAACCATACTACTGAGCCACCAATGACCTTAATGCTATTTGTAAATTTTTGTAAGATATTTATAATGAGACCTGTGCAAACTTTTAGTTTATAAAGCTCACTTTAGCTGAAATGCCAGTGAATCAAATGTAGAAGTAAAGTTCTAAATCCTAAGGCTAAGAAATAAAAATATAGAACTAAACTAAAGAAAGATAAAAAAAAAAAAATTCTGAAAGTTATATTTTTATGGTCAATTAAACATGGTGATAAAACACTCCGAGTGTTCACTCTTTTTTTCCTGTTTGCTGGCGAGCTCTGTGCCCCGTTGCTTGGTTACAGAGACACAAAGGAGCGCATGTTAACAACTAACTTACTGACAAACACAACAGCAGCAGGTTATCTGTTTCTGTTGCTCTGCTCCAGTATAGCTGCTCTGTGCTGGGATCGGCCTCCTGATCTCGTTAGTGCTGCACACTATGGCACCGAAGAAGAAGAAGAAGAAATCTGAAGCGTCAGGCGCAGGGAAGGAGGCAGACAAAGAAGCAGAAGCTGAGAGACAAGCACAGTTACACAAAGAGTAAGAGGAAAAATCTCACCGTGTACAGTGTGTATGTGTGTCTGCGTGTGTGTGCGTGTGTGTGTGTGTGTCTAATATCCGTTTTGGTTTTTGATTCTCAGGTATGAAATTCTGAATGAAATATTCAGAAATCTCAAAAGGAAGGCAGACCAACTGTATCCTTACTGCAAAACACACACACACACACACACACACACACACACACACACACACACACACACACACACACACACACACACACACACACACATGACCTCATACACATAGACACACACATACACAAAACCACACAACTACACACACCCAACCATACACGTACAGGCAACATATAACCACACACACACATACATACACACACACTATTAAATAATGCTTCTTGATGTTAAGGGAATTTAACTCAAGTCGACTCCAGACGAAAAGATAATGAGATTCTTCAGAGTGAGACCAACCAGATACGCATCGAAAGTGTGAGCACACACACACACACACACACACACACACACACACACACACACACACACACACACACACACACACACACACACACAGAGGAAAATGCATTTTGGCTTCAGGCACATGCAGTAAGCAATAAATTTATTACTTGATGTCAAAACCACGTAACACCGTTTTTCTATTTGAACCTAAAAAAGAAAAACTAAATTTATTGTAAATAAATCTTTTCCTTATTCTGAGCAATAAATTCACATTATTTCATGGGGAAAAAGTCAACATAATTTTTAATAATGCCTAAAATATATGAAACGAGATAAAAATTTAAGTCTCTCTGGATAAGGGCATCTGCCAAATGCATAAACATAAATGTAAATGAAATTAGTTTACAGATGAAAGCAGTGAATGTGGCAGAGCACTACGTATTTCATAGCATTTGACACATAAAATACAAGTCAAGAAATACAAAAAATATAGATTTTTATTTTTATATAAAAATAATCATTTTAAAATTTAAAAAAGGTGTAATAAAATTAAACAGCAAAACAAAATATGCTGTTTGTTACTAGCTGATGAATTCAGAGTAGTTCAATGAGGGTTCAGTGACACATAAACCTAAGGACTACAAAACAAGGCTTTTATATAAAACTGTGTGAAGTTTAAAAAATTTGCTTGTTACTTGTAATTTTTCAATGAAATTTCCAAACTATTTTTTCTATCTGTAGTTTTATTGTGAATGTAATACAGAGTGTAGGCTTTCATCTATAGCACCAGCCAAAATGGTTACAAATGGTCACACGAGGTCCATATCTCACCTCAGCTTTGCTCAATCACAACACTTTGCTTGGTACACAGTGAGATGAAACAGCTTCCCCCAGGACCTTGGTGCTACAAAACAAAACAGATCTTTTTATTATTATTACAAAATAATAATAATAATAATAATAATAATAATAATAATAATAATAATAATAACAGAACAGAACAGAACAGACTAATAGGCCCAGTACGGGACAATAAAGTGCTGATCAGTGTCCAGTTGTAATGAATAAAAGAACATGAACAGAACAGTGTACAAAGACTGTGTAGATATGTACAGTAGGTTGTATGTTGTAGGTTGTAATGCAAGAGTGTATGTGCCCTTGTAGAATGCAAGAAGTTTCTTCCCTTTACAGCAAAGACCGATGGTATGATGTCATAATTCACTGCAGGATGCGTGATGACAGATAGAATGGATGGATGGATCCATTGGGACATGTGTTGTCAGGAATGGTGTAGGGTGTATTGAGAACACTATGGTATAGTAGTTGTGTGGAAGTGGAGAGGCCCAAACGAGGCTCATAAAGGTTTAGAAAGACCTGTGTATATGAAGTGCTATTATTGTTTGTTTAAAAAACGGACATCTATCAGATGAAAGTGCGCACATGTTCACTAAAAGAAAATGTCTGTACATTATCATTTCAGAGAAATATTAAAAGACACACTATGACATGTTTTTATTTGGGGTTGAGTTGGACGCACGTGTGGATGCTAAAATAGCTCACAAACATGACAATTAAAAACAGGCCTTTCCACCCAAAAGTGTTAGCCATTATTACTAGATGTAGAGTTCATGAATATCCGGCATGTGCCTTTGCTGTTTCAGTCCATTTAAATTGATCTTTGTATTTCCCTGTGTACTGCTTGTAGTTTCAGAAGTGCACATATGAACCCCCTTTCTCTCTCTCTCTCTGTCATCTTTGCAGCAAGCGTACATGTCATACATGTCAAAGCAGACACAGAAGCGTGAGGATGCTCTTGCTGTTCTGAGCAAGCAGAGGGAGCAGAAGCTGGGGGAGCTCAGTAAAGAGAGAGAGGAGAGGGTGGAGAAACACAAAGAGCAGGTCAACGGTGTGTATGTGTTTGAGTGTGGAGATCATGCTGTACAGTATGTGCATGTGTGAGTGTATAAAATGTGTAAGGAGGAAGATCATATGAGAGTCATCAGATTCTGAAATGAATGTGGAGTACCAGACCGAGGAAGACTGTTAGTCTTGAAGTCTGAAGATTTTTCCACTAATGGACTAATTCCATTTATCATCATTTCAACAGTTGTGTTTTATTTATGTTATTTTATTTTGGATTTGCAATTATCCTCTTTTTTAACTACTAATTTACTATGCCTTAAATTGCTGCATGAGCATAAATAAAGCTTTTTAAATTGAATTTAATTACATTTAATTGAATCGGGTGCCAACATCATAACTATTTTTTGTGCGTGTTTTAAGAACTGAACAAGGAGATTTTGGAGAAGGGGGCTGAGTTGGAGCAGCTGAATCTTGAAATCGCTGAACACGAGGATGTTCAGGTATCCCTGTAAACCCTTTTTGTGTGGTCTGTTTACTAGTTTTTTTATGCAGTTAGCTCTCTTTTTTACTTTATTAGATTTTATGAACTTCCTGTAGGCTGTGTGTAAGTGTTCCAACATGTCATAAAGTGCTAAATGGGTGCAGCAGACGTGATAAATAAATAGATTAATATAAATGAAAACTGACTGAAATTCTATTAAAATGTCTCTTCTTTTGAAGAAATTGTGTGTGTGTGTGTGTGTGTGTGTGTGTGTGTGTGTGTGTGTGTGTGTGTGTGTGTGTGTGTTGCATTGTAGCATCTTCAGCAGCAGCAGTTGCGCACTATAGCTGAGCTGGAGCAGGAATTGGCATCTGCACGCTGTCGTCACACTGAGACCCTTCAAGCTCTCAAAAAAAGCAGTCTTAGAGAGAGGGAGCGCTACCAATCTGAGGCTAAACGCAAGGTGCGGGAACTCACCTTCAAAGTTAACAAGGTAAGTGTAAAGCTCTACACTTTCATACGCCCAAGCAAATTCACTGGACTCTGAATTTATCTTTCTCTATCTCTTTCTCTCTCTCACTCTATCTCTCTTTCTCTCACTGTCTCTCTTGCTCAGGAAGTGTCTCTCTGTCTGCTTTCTTATCTGCAACAGGTGTCTGAAGAGAACCATCGCCTGCATCAGGAACTGCAGCAGATGATCCACAGAGCTCGAGCTCTCCGCAGCCGCCAGCAGCTCCTGGAGACGAAGCGCAGACAACTGCTCCTGGAGAAAGAGTATGCGCAGGAGCTCAAGCGTCTGCGCAGCTCCACAAAATAAGAAGATGTCAGCACAAGAGCAGCTGTTTACATCTGACAGGTCCTGGGATTCTAGATAATAAACCATGCTTTGATTAGTTTCCTGTTTACTGATAGAACCTGTTGTAGATGTTGATTATTGATTATTCTTGAGGTCTTGATTTTATCTCATGGCAAATGCAATCTATGAACTTGTTCTGTAATGAGAAATTATATAACATGTTGGTACAGTCTGATAGTCTGACAAATGTGCAATCAGATAATTATGATTTATAAATATTTTCTCACACATTTAATTCTCATTACCCTAATTTTCTTTTGATTGTGTAAAGCTTTGCAGTAAATAAATAAGTAAATAAGTAAATAAGATTTTATTTATTGATCTACATAAAATCTTGATCTTGATCATGATCTTTAAGTGACTAAGTCTTGTTTTAAATGAGTTTTAGTGAGTAAATGGTTTGATTTCTCACATTAGTTTGGTTGATAAGAGGAATAAGAGAATTATGTTCCCAGATTCAAAGGATTAAGCAATTTTCTGTATTGTTCTGTATTTTATGTTACAGCCTTATTCCAAAATGGATTACCTTTATTATTTTTCTCAAAATTCTAAAAACAATACCCCATAATGACAATGTGAACAAAGTTTGTTTGAAATCTTTGCAGACTTATTAAAAAGAAGAAAAAAAAAGAAATTACACGTACTGTACATAAGTATTCAGGAGTCTTTGCCATGACACACGCCTCCAAAAAACACTCCTCCTACTGTAGGTCTGGTCAGGATGGATGTTCGCTGGATCCTGGGTGTGGTTATAAGGAGCATTTGCTGCAGCCAGGATCTGGTCAGGAGGAGCGCTTTGTGGAGGCTGGGTGCGGCTTAGAACTTTTATATGATATGCCCCATATATGGGACACAGTTATCACCACAAAGACAGTTTTAGCACAAACAGCTAGCAACTCTAGAAAAGTTTGAGAAGCAGATTGGGCTCTTTGTATATACACTTATTTCATGCAATATTTTTCCTCAATAAGGATTGAGGATATTGTAATTTCAACTCTTCAACTATGAACTTAATCAGTGTTTTTAACCAGCAAGGTATATTGCGCAAAAGAATTATACCGGTCTTTATAAGAGTGTACAATGATATGTAGATAATGAATCTTCTTTTTCAAGTTGATAGTCGCCCATTGCACTATAGATCATTTACAGAAATTAAACAATTGAAAAGCACATTGTGCACATATGGATGAAGAAGAGTAAATCAGCATTGAGGACAAACCACACAGTAGACGTCTATCCAACAGTGTCAAAAAATAAGAAATCTATTCAGATATGTTCCATGTTTTGTCTCTTCAAACTCGTCAGGTGACATTTGGTTTGTATTGTAATGTAAAATTCTAATTTCAAATTAAAATTTTATTTGTCATGTACACAGTATGATATGCAGTGAAATGCTTAAACGACTGTTTGTGACCTTAAAAAAAAAGAAAAGATAAGATAGAAAAACAAATTTCTTGAAACAAGAGGAGAGAAACATTGCATTAAGAAAATTTAAATTTTCAGAAATTTACAGATTTTTCAGTTACAATAAAATAAAAGTTTAAATAGAATATTCAATGTATAATTTATAAATGTGCAAAATATAAATTATACAGAACGTGCAATATAAAAGGATATAATAGGGAAAAGAAAGTGTAAATATATTCCTGTGATGTATGCATGTAACTATTTCGTGAATAATTCTCATTAATTTCTCTGTGTTGTGTGTTGATATGTTTAAAAAGAGGACAGGCGCACAATAATGACGTAATTACGTAAGACGTACACAACGCCAACCAATCACGGTAGCGTAGGTAGTGACGATTTAAGATCTGCGACTTAATCCCACTGTGCATGCGACGGAGCGTTGTTTTGTTGGACTTTTTGGAAAAGCAAGCCCCAAAATGTCCGGAAACTGGTCTGACTATGAGGTCAGGGAGCTGCTCTCTCTTCGCGGCGAGAAAGATGTCCTGAGACAGATTCGTGGGACAGTTAGGGACTCGGCGTTGTACACAAACATGACCAGCGTGCTGCAGAAGCGCGGGGTGCAGAAACGCAAACCCCAAATCATCAGCAAACTGAAAAAACTGCGGAGACACTATAACAGTATGAAGACCGAGTACACGGACAGCGAAGAGGCGAGTCTGTACTGGCCGTACTTCCAGCTGTGTGATGCGATCTGGGGGAACAGCCGCTCGGAGCCTGAGCCGGAGACTGAGGACAAGAAGGAGACGATTAAAGTGGAGCCGGAGGACGGAGCTGTTTCTGGATCGGAATCGACGAGCAACCCGGTCGTGGAGGAGGGGGAGGAGCTCGAGGAGGAAGAAGAGCAGGAAGAAGAGGAGTTAGAAAGTCCACCAGGTCAGTGCTGTTATCATGTTAATACAGATCAGGTCATTTATTTTTCCAATACTGGATCATTCCGTCTTTTACTGGACGGTTTGCAACCCTATCCACTACAGCACTGAGATAGCTGCTCTAAACATTGTTGTGTTCTGTTTATATTCCACAGGATCCCCCTACACCCCTCTGCCAAAAAAGCGACAAAGAAAGAAGAACAATCATCAGCAGACCTTTGAAGATCTGCGCAAGTTTTTGGTCAACATGGATCGAGATTTCAATGAGGTAGAGGCAGTCCGCCTCAAGGAGCAGAGGCAATATGAGAACAGGGTTCGCACAGAGGCCAGGGAGTACGAGAGGCAGGAACGTGCCACGCAGATGGCAACGTGGAAGGAGATGCAGGAGGCTCAGAACAGCTTCTTTAAAGACATTCTGAGCCAGATGCCTCATTTTACTCCGTCGCCTGCACCAGCACTGCAGCAGCAGCTTCTCTGCACACTGCTGAGACAGGATCATGGACAGACTGAGGTAATGTTCAGCAGTTTATCCACTGGTCAATAATCTGTAGATTGTCTGTTCACATTTTAAGACTGGGATTTAAGATGCTTTTTACCCTTTATTGCTTTAGTATGTATTTGTGAATTTGTAACATTAATTATTGTCATATATGCAATAAATTAAATTCACTCAAATATTGAATTATAACATTGTTTGGTATAAGGAAACTATGTTTAAGAATTCTTTTAAACAAAAACCTAATTACCAGTATATTATATTGTCTTCTGCTCTGTCCTCAGTCTCAGCTGAGGAAAACACGGACAGATGTGCAGCAAAGAATACACGACCGACTGAAGAAGATTCAAGAGATCAAACACTCAGCAGAGCTCTGTAAAGTGAGTACAAGCAATATGGGTTATACCTGCTACATAAATTGTTTTCATTGTGTTCTATAAAAAAAGAAACAATTTGCATTGAAACATTATGTCCATATTCAGTGTTGTATGATTAAAGTGACAATGTGTTCCCCATTTAGAGAAACACAGAGAAAGAAAAAGCAGACAGTGTTGAAATCTTCATTGCTCTGATTCGCTCCATTGAGAGAAGTCAGGCTGACCTGCTCGAGGTGATGGAGGAGAAGCAGAAAGCAGCAGAGAGGCAGGCTGAAGGACTCATTAAAGAGCTGGAGCAGGAAATCACTGTGCTAAAGAGGAGAGACACTGAGCTGGAGCAGCTCTCACACACTGAGGAGCATCTCCACCTCCTACAGGTCAGTGTTCCTCTCTCTGCTCACTGGCAATGCAGAACATCACAGAACAACACTCACCATGCTGAGGGATTTCTCCTCTCTCCTGCTCTACTGTAGATTTCCTCCTCCATGTGCAGCCCTCCACACACCAAGAACTGGACTGAGATCAGCATTAACACTGATCTGACTGTGGACACTGTAAGGACAGCTCTGTCTCAGCTTCAGCAGACTCTCAATGAGAAACTCACTAAAACACTGAAGAAAACAGGTGAGAATATTTTGCATAACAGTAATTGCAATATTTGTAATCATTAGTTTTGATTTTGTCAAACATTACATTACAATTTGCCAAATAATGAAAGTGATGTTTTTGTTGTATTTAGTTTCCACAGAACTGAAGAGGATTCAGCAGTATGCAGGTACAGTGAGGTTTCTGATTTTCAATTATATTATAATGTACAAACATCATTACACCACTGCATCATTAGATTTATTTTCATCTGTAGATTTCTCCAGCTAAATGGAAGTCTTAAGGTGTCTGATTAATTCCTATTTCTGCCTTTAAGAAGACTGATCTTTGAATATTTCACTGTAAATTTTATTTATGCTTTTCCTCTCTCCACTAGTAGCCCATCCTCGTTTAGATTCAATATGTTATACATTCTAAGATGCTTTTCTGCTTACCACAGTAGTACAGGGTGGTTGAGTTGCTGCAGCCTTACTGAAGCCTGTGAACAGTCTCCATTGGCCCTTTTCATTTCCGTTAATAGAACTGCTGATCATCAATTTCTTATTTTTTATTGCACCATTCTGAGTAAATGTCCAAGATAAACAGAAGTACTCAAATCAGCCTATATGGTCAGAATCATTTGAGGTCACATTTCCCCCATATTTTGGTGGTTGATATGCCAGCAGCTTTGAGTAATATTCATGTTTTTGCATGATGTTTATGCATTGCACTGCTGGCACATTATTGGCATGAATAAGTAGAGATGTGAAAAATTCTTTTGTGTATCACCATATTCACTCCAAAATTGATTTTAAATAATTTTATTACATTTATGAAAGAGATGCGTGATCGATAACCCAATTACGGGAATTGACTGGTTTTCAGTTTGATCGGCCATGACCGATCAGCCTTGGACATAACCAATTCTGTGCATGAGCTTTCAATTGGTGCAACAAAAACATATTTCCATGGTGTTACATTATCAGAATTTTCACATTAAAAAGCCACAGATCAGCCTTTTTCCTTCAAACTGTGCAAAAATATTAGTCTCCTGATTTGATAATATTGAAATATTTATTAATAAAATCCCTATCACTATAAATAAGTTAATTAAATTTAATGATTTAATGGACACTGTGTGGACAATGGTTTGTGGACATTTATTTATTATAACATTTTTTGGGGACATCCTGTAATGGGTGAACTTTGATAATAACCTCAACCCTTTTGGGTAGGCTTTTCACCATTGGATCAATGGCTGTGCAGAGTTTTGTTGATTCAGCCAGGAGTGCATTAGTGAGGTCTGGCAATGACGAGCTGTTGGACCTGTGCAAAGCTCTTGAGTTTTTCCACACCTAACTGGACAAACCATGGTTTTGTGGAGCTGTCCTTGGTTACAGGTGCATTGTAAAGCTGGATCATGTTTGATCCTCTTTATTGCTTTAAATGAAATAATCAATTGAATAATTTTTTAATTGAAACAATAATTAAAAATTTTAATAATTATTTTACAGTGAACAAAGAAATGATATCCAATCGTGGATGGTATAATTGTCAGATGTTCACAAGCCTTTGGTCACCTAACGTATCAAACATCTCACTGTGGCAAAATGCTGTTGGTTCATTTAATGTGAACTGTTTTCAAAGGACAGCACAGCCTGCTTGAAAGTCATTTTATTTCCTTCACATATTTCCAATATAAACCCAGAGAAGCAGGGCCCCCGAGTTGCACGGTTGTAAAGTGCTCGTCCTGTCATCCAAAGATTGCTAGTTCATTTCCCGGGTGATGCTGTAGCCTGTTTCTTTTAAAGAGAGACTGGGGATAAAACAGAATTCACACAAACATCAATAACGGACATCCTGCACTTCACCTATTACTAAAAAAGGCAACCAGTGAGCTATAAAATGTAGAATATGATCAAACCCCACCAAAAAAAGTGGGATTCATGTGAAGAATTATTTGAATATATGCATTTATTGCATTATTGTTAACATCATCCACTGGATTATTTAAAATGTACCTGATGCACTGTGTTTTTCCTTTCTCAGTGGATGTGACTCTGGATCCTGATACAGCTCATCCCAATCTTGTCCTGTCTGCTGATGGAAAACAAGTGACACATGGAGACATTTGGCAAAATCTCTCTGATACACCAGAGAGGTTTAATTTTTGTGTCTGTGTTTTGGGAAAGCAGAGTTTCTCCTCCAAGAGATTTTATTATGAGGTGCAGGTCAAAGGGAAAACCGCGTGGGATTTTGGAGTCGCCTCAGAGTCCATTAACAGGAAGGGAGACATTACACTGAGTCCTCGTGAGGGATTCTGGACTCTGGCTTTGAGGAATGAGAATGAGTATAAGGCTTATGCTGATCCAGATGTCCCTCTCACACTGACAGAGAAGGTGGAGAAGGTGGGGGTGTTTGTGGATTATGAAGAGGGTTCTGTCTCTTTTTATGATGTAAAGGGTAGATCTCATATCTACTCTTTCTCTGGTCAGACTTTCACCGAGAAACTCTCTCCATACTTCAGTCCTCATTTAAAGGAAGGTGGTAAAAATGCAGCACCACTGATCATCTCTCCTGTATTAAAAACTGAATGACTTTTTTTTTTTTTTTTTTTTTACTCAAGTAAAATCGTGTTTAAGAAAGGGATTTTAAAACATTAAACCACAGAAGAACAAATGTTTCAATTTAAAAAAATTACACGCTTCTTTTTTGTCAAAAGATTTGATGGTAGTCTTTTCCCTTTTTTCTGATATTCTGAAGTTGTGAATAAAATACTCCTGTAAATTTTAAGCACACCTCCTTTCAACTCAAATCTTGATCAAAAACTTTAGACTTGTTTATGCAAAAGAAAATTTGTCAACCACACATTGTGGGTTTTTTTTATGAATCACACTTAGCTTAGGCCTGAGAAACAGAGGTCTTGAGAAAGAGCACTGTTAACCCCTCCTTTTGACACACAGTTACACCATTGATTAGAAACCCTTCAGATATTATATTAGTGAATGGATTTGTGCTTCTGTTTTAAATTCATGCATCATGTTATGAAAAGGTAAAAAAAAAAATCCAAATAAGTAAATGTCATCCCTTTGGCGCCCCCTAGTGGCCCGTGCGCTCCCCTCATATTAACGTGAGTAAGCACAGCATTTAGAATTCCTATGTAATATTTCTTGGCGAGTGGGAGTAATCTTTATTTGCTTGTAGCCTGCACAAACATTTTGTCTCGTTCTCTCTCTCTCTAAAGTAGGCAATACACACTTTACTCTCTCGCATTCGTTGTTTTTCACTTCCTGCCTTCCAGAGGAATGTCGCGCGGGGTAATAGTCACGTGACTATAACCCGCCTAAATGAAGTAATAAAACGTAGCCTAATAAATCACCTGTTGTACGAAAAAAAACTTTTTAAAAGAAAAGAACACGTATTAATTTAACATCTTAAGTTATTAATAGTGTGTTATGTCTATATATTAGTCATATTCATTGAATTATCCATATTGATAAATAAGGGCTGGTCCCTGTTCTAATTAAAGGCGTTACAAAGGGAAGGAAACAAGGAAGTAACGTCTCACTGAGTAAGGAAAAGAGAAACTGGAGCTTTTTAAAATTATTATTATTTTTTTTTTTTAATTTTTTTTTTTTAATTTTTTTTTTTTTTACAGCAGAATAGAAATAAAGCACATTTAATGACTTCAAGAGGAGTGTAAACAAAGATTCGGCATCTGCAAAAAGTAAGGAGAAAAATAAAGTTACTTGAGTCTCTAACACTGAAAAAACGAAATAGTGATATTTTCTCTTGAATTAAAATACAAAGTTATTATTATTCAAAAAATTAGTCATTTAGTGTTTGGTGCTGAGTGATGTGCTTTGTAAGCTGCCTTGAATGAAGAGAATCAGACATTTACAGCCCTGTGACAAGTTCAGACTTAACTTTTTGTGTTTGCAATAAAAATGTTCTTACAATAACAACTAATACATTCTCCTAAATGTGTGTAATAAGTCCTTTCCTAATGTAAAGATTTAACAGGTGAAGGAAAAAGAAAACGGCTGAAACTTCATCACCACAAGTAAGGAAAGGCAGAAGAAAAAGCATGGACAGACCTGGTGATGATTGTAAGAAACACATTCACATATTAACTTTGCTTTATTCCTTACCCATTTAAACCAGTCATTAAGTAACCAGTGATGTTTTCACAGTTAGTGTTAAAGACATACACCATGCTCTGGTGTGAAGGTGTATTATGATTTGTAAAAGAAAACACACACATACATTATATATACTACATTGAATATACAAAAATACACAAAATGGTACAAAAACAACAAGCAGTGCTGTTTTATTATGCAATATGTTTAGAGGTAAATTGTATATATTGAAAGAGAGTTTAGGGATATATACAAGTCTACACTTATAAACTGTATGTGGATAATAGGGGATAAAAGTACAGCTTAATACAGTTGTAAAAATGAATTACAGGTAAAAGGTACAAGTGGTTTAATGGTGTAGTATAGAGTTTGAGAGTAATGGTTGTGGGGGAAAGAAGCTGGACCTGAACCTGCTGGTTCCAGTGTAATTGTTCCTGTACCTTCACTCGGATGAAAAAGTTTGTGATTTGAGTGGAGAGAAGAGTCTCTGATGAGGCTGTGTGCTCTGCAAGGACATCTACTGTGGTGAAGGTAGCTGGTAGTTGGGTGCCAGTAATGTGGTGGGTGATTTTCACCACCCTTTGTAGAGCAGTGAGAAAGATTATTCGAAAGTGGAGTCTTCTCAGAAGACAGTCAGTCTTCTCAGGAGTGGACATCCGAGCACATTCACCACAAATCACTGCAAGGTTAGACCATGCAATGCTCATATATATATATAAACAGCTACATCTCAGACCCTACAAGGCTCACTGTGCATGCTGAAATGTTAAAATCCTGGACAGTAAAATTAGAAGACTGAACCATTATGGTTTGTTTAAAAGGGTTGACGAGAAACTTCTTCTAAAAAGAACATGGAAGCATGACTGAAGTTCGGACAACTGCATCTGAACAAACCACAAGACATCTGGAACAATGTCCTATGGACAGATTCGACCAAAATGCAATTATTCTAGTGGCAAATATGAGGCCATTTGTCCAACAGCCAAAACTTGGTCGAAATTCTCATTCAACAGGAATGGCTGAAAAATATAAGAATCAAGGTTATGAAATGGACTCGTCAAAGTCTATAGGAATCAAGGTTACGATATGGACTAGTCAAAGTGTATACCTCAACCCAATTGAAAGGCTGTGCCAGGACCTTAAGAGAACTTTGCATATGGAAAAGCCCAAAATCCTCAATGAACTGAATCAATGTTGTAAAGAAGAATGAACATATGAATATGTGAAATACTGATGAAGTCATACAGGAAACGATTATTTCAAATTATTGCTGCTAAAGGTAAATGTAAAAACTACTGAATCATGGGTACTTATAGCTCACATATTCTTTTTGGATTCTTTTTGTTAAATAAATAATGGCAAGATGAAAAAAGATTATGTTTTATTGTGTTAGTAGGAATTACAATAGAATTACAATAACTTTTACACATGACTGTATATGCACTTTAATTTTGATCTTAGACTTCCAACATAAAAAAAATCCAACATATACTTTTAATACTTTTTCTAAAATTATATGGGTTTTTTTTTTTCATAATCTATGAAACCTAGTTTCTCATGACTCAAGCAGTCTTCTGTCTAAAGAGCAGCTGCTGTGTTCGATCTGTCTGGATGTGTTCACTGATCCAGTCACCACTCCATGTGGACACAACTTCTGTAAGAGCTGCCTTACACAGTGCTGGGAGACAAGTCAACACTGTCACTGTCCATTATGTAAAGAGAAATTCACTAAGAGACCTGAACTGAAGATTAATATAACACTGAGAGAGGTTGCAGATCACTTCAAGAGGAAAAGTGTTGCTGACAAATCTGTGGTTCTTTGTGATGCCTGCGCTGGAGAGAAGCTGAAGGCCCTGAAATCCTGTCTGGATTGTGTTGTGACTTTGTGTAAGTCTCATCTAGAGCCTCATAATCATGTTCCAAGACTTAAGAAACACAAACTAATAAACCCTGTGGAAAACCTGGAGGACTACATATGCCAGAAACATGAGAAACCACTGGAGCTGTTCTGTAGAGATGATCAGACGTGTGTGTGTCAGTTCTGCACTGAGACGAACCATAAGAATCACAACACTGTTACTATAGAGGAGGAGAGCAGAGAGAGGAAGGTGAGAAACACTGATTAACATGAATTTTGACTTTCTAATAAATAATGAACACACATTTATCTGATAGTAGTTCAGATGTAAAGAGATTATCTGTTTAAATTCTAAAAATGTGTTTAAGGTTGATTAATGTTAAGCCTTTAATCCTCTCAGTTACAACTTTGGACTATATAAGGGTCTACAAACTAAATAGCGTAATAGAGCAAGGGAGAATATTTATGTATTTTTTATCACTTTCATCAAAGTCAGAAGTATACATACTGTATACTTCATTGAACTTCTGATTCCATTGGAATTAATTGTTGGCACACCTGTGGATGCATATAAAGGCACACCTCAAACACAGAGGCTCTTTCTTTAACATCAAGGGAAACTAAAGAAAAATCAACAAGACATCACAAAAACAATTGTGGACCTCCACAAGTGTGGCTCATCCTTAGGTGCAGTTTCCAGATGCCTGAAGGTCCCACTTTCATCCGTTCAGATAATAATATGCAAGTATAAAAAACATGAGAATGTACAACCATCATACCGCTCAGGAAGGAGACGAGGAGAGGAACGTTTTGGTGCGAAATGTGCAAATCAACACAAGAACAACAGCAAAAGACATAAGAACACAGTAAAACGAGTCCTGTACCATCATTAGCTGAAAGGTTACTCTGGGAGGAGAAAGACATTACTTCAAAACCACCATAAAAAAAGCCAGACTACAGTTTGCAAGAATCTTAATTTCTGGAGACATGTCCTGTGGTCTGAAGAAACAAAAATTTAACTGTTTGGCCATAATGATAAACATATAACTGGTGGGAAAAAGTTTTAAAGCCTCCGAACACCATCCCAACTGTGAAGTATGGGGGTCGTAGTATAATGTTGTGGAGCTGCTTTGCTGTAAAAGGGACTGGTGCACCTCACAAAATGGATGGATTCATGAAAAAATTAAATTATGTGGGTATATTGAAGCAACATCTGAAGAAATCAGACAGGAAGTTAAAGCTTGGGTGCAAATGGTTCTTCCAAATGGACAATGATCCCAAGCATACCTCTGAATTAGATACAAAGTGGCTTAAGGACAACAAAGTCAAGATATTGCAGTGGTCACAAAGTCACAGTCATCACAAAGGCCTCTTCTCAATCCCATAGCAAATTTGTGTGCAGCACTGAAAAGGCGAGTGCGAGCAAGAAGGCCTACAAACCTACCCAGTTACAACAGTTCTGTCAAGAGGAGTGGGCTAAAATTCCAGCAAACTATTGTAGAAAGCTTGTGGAAGGATACCCGAAATGTTTGGCCCAAGTGAAACAGTTTTGGGGGGATTCTACCAAATACCAAGAAAGTTTATGTAAATTTTTGACGGACGAAAGTAAAAAAAAAAAAAAATCCATAAACTTCTCCCTGGCTTGATTCTGACATTTAACAAACGCAAAAAATATGTTTATATTTATTGATCTAAAACAGAAAAGGTCTGTTTTACTCTGATTTACTCTGATTTAATATTTGACAGTAAAGAAAAAATGTTTTGTGAAGTATATGTAAATATCTGGTTTCAACTGTATAATCTAGCACGTAACTGCTCACAACGTCCCTTATACTCAATATTTTTATGATGCAGGTTTAATTTCAGGCAATTAAGTACTGCAAATTACTTCCATTAAATTCTGTCCAGCTAGTTTTGTGTGATGCCATGACAAAATCTGGATGAACTGACGTACAGACAGAAAATTTTCCCATTTATGTATATTTCTCATTTATTTCTCCAGTGTATAAAACATAAAGATATCATTGAAAGAGTGAGTTCTGACCAATGTACAAACAAAACCTTTCTTTTATTTATATAAATTAAACCATTAAAAAGATTTCTAATAGTTTATTCAACAAAACAATAAAAAAAAACAAAAAAACTGCTCTGTCCTCAGACTCAGCTGGGCAAAACACAGAGAGATGTGCAGAAGATGATTCAGCCCCGACTGAAGAAGATCGAAGAGATCAAACACTCAGTAGAGCTCAGCAAAGTGTGTGCAACATGGCATGATTTTTTTTTTAACTACATAGACTGTCATTAGACATTAGTTAATTATTAAGTATTATCTGATTAAAGTATAAATGTGTTTCTTCTTTAGAGAAACATAGAGAAAAAGAAAGCAGACAGTGTTGAAGTCTTCACTGCTCTGATTCGCTCCATTGAGAGAAGTCAGGCTGAGCTGCTCGAGGTGATGGAGGAGAAGCAGAAAGCAGCAGAGAGGCAGGCTGAAGGTCTCATTAAAGAGCTGGAGCAGGAAATCACTGTGCTAATGAGGAGAGACACTGAGCTGGAGCAGCTCTCACACACTGAGGAGCATCTCCACCTCCTACAGGTCAGTGTTCCTCTCTCTGCTCACTGGCAATGCAGAACATCACAGAACAACACTCACCATGCTGAGGGATTTCTCCTCTCTCCTGCTCTACTGTAGATTTCCTCCTCCATGTGCAGCCCTCCACACACCAAGACCTGGACTGAGATCAGTATTAACACTGATCTGAGTGGGGACACTGTGAGGACAGCTCTGTCTCAGCTTCAGCAGACTCTCAATGAGAAACTCACTAAAACACTCAATGACGAGTTAAAGGAAACAGGTGAGAAATCTATATACATTATTCAAAAAAATAAAGGAAACACTTAAACAACACAAAGTCAATCACACATCTGTGAAATCAAAATGTCTCTTCATTTTGGCTGTTTATCTTTTGAGTCATAAAGTTGTGTAAGAACCAAGATTTCAATATTATAATATATTTTACATTTTTGAATGATTTTGCAAAACGCTAAGTTAATTTGTCACAATTTTGCCCCAACGGTTAAATCAGCGTACATTTGTATTTGTGGCAATATAAGTCCACACCATAGTAAACAGTGTTTAGTTTTATTTAAAAAAATAGATTATTCTTTTATTGGCAGCATCTTGGAACAATATTTTTTTTTCAGTTTTCAATCACAAATTACGTTTTTGTTCACAATGTTTGTCAAAATCATAAGAAACATTAAAAGCAATACAAAATCTTTACTATGATAATGCCTCATTTTTGACAATGAGGGCATTATCATAGTAAAGGGGTGGACCATATGATGTCTGGTTGGGTGTCAATCAACTGCATATACATCTGTAAATCCTGTTGATGTGGTCCCATCAGGTCATATTGCAGTTCACAAATCCTGACTGCATAATGTAGCATAGCAGACATAACCAGGCATATGATAATCAATGGCTTCAAATATGCACAAAACCAGTGCCAGTTATAGTTTAAAGCTTCTAAAATAAGAATATAGCAGGTTTTTAACAAAAACATTTTGTTGGAGGCAACCATAAGTCCAGAAATGGCTTTTGTTTTGTTCTGCTGTGAAACTGTTCACATGTGGTAATCATAAGTATACAATAGTTTGCATTATGTAATCTGTTAATCTTTTAGATTCATCTGAATCAGAGACTACATTAAGTCTAATAAATGTTTTGTTGTATTTAGGTTCCACAGAACTGAAGAGGATTCAGCAGTATGCAGGTAAAGTGAGGTTTCTGATTTCCTCTCATATTAAAATGTAAATAAAAAGAAAAAAGTCTTTAACTGTCAGGAATTTTGATGGTAGGCCAACAAACCTTGCAGTCAATAAAATTTAATTTAGACCCAACAAACAACCCATGAAAAAGGAGCTTCTATGTGACAGGGAAGCCAAGAAGGGCCAGTGTGAGAATGACACAGGGACAGCAGGAGCAAAGCGAGAAATTAGATTAAGGAGCAATCATGGAGTAGTTTTATGATTAAGTGCGACTTAAAGAGAGTTTGTGTGTGTGCCATGCCATGATCCCAGTGATGATGATAATTCAATTTAAGGAGACCTATTATGAAAATTTGACTCTATATAAATTTTTAGATATTCAGATGGGTCTTCAATGTGTGTGTGTCATACAAGCAAAACATGGGAAAAAACATTTCCTGCTTTTTGTAATTTTTCCATATACAGTACAGACCAAAAGTTTGGACACACCTTCTCATTCAAAGAGTTTTCTTTATTGTGTTCTTTATTGTGTTCTTTAGCCCAAACAAGTCTCTTCTGCTTGTTGCCTGTCCTTAGCAGTGGTTTCCTAGCAGATATTCTACCATGAAGGCCTGATTCACACAGTCTCCTCTTAACAGTTGTTCTAGTGACGTGTCTGCTGTTAGAACTCTGTGTGGCATTGACCTGCTCTCTGATCTGAGCTGCTGTTAACCTGCGATTTCTGAGGCTGGTGACTCGGATGAACTTATCCTCCGCAGCACAGGTGTCTCTTGGTCTTCCTTTCCTGGGGCGGTCCGCATGTGAGCCAGTTTCTTTGTAGCGCTTGATGGTTTTTGTGACTGCACTTGGAGACACTTTCAAAGTTTTCCCAATTTTTCGGACTTACTGACTTTGATTTCCTACAGTAATGATGGCCACTCGTTTTTCTTTACTTAGCTGCTTTTTTCTTGCCATAATACAAATTCTAACTCTTTGAATGAGAAGGTGTGTCCAAACTTTTGGTCTGTACTGTATGTACTAGACTTAAACAAACCAATTAGATATTCCCCCTAATGTGACCCAATAAGCTGACCTTCCTTAACTTGTTGTTCAGCTTCGCCTACCTGTGAACAAGCTATTCTATTCTACAAGATATCATGCCTTGGCATGCTTTATAAATTTCTGGGCTCTTAGTTCCAGTAACTGGGAAATCTTAATACTAATGCATACAAACACATATTGCACAATTTATTTATCTTTATGGCAACACACAATGTTTTATCTGTTCTCTCCTCTCTCTAGATGATACACAGTGTATAAAAGAACTAAGTTAATCACATACATTTACATACTTATTCATAAAATTGCCCACCCTTTTTCCCACATCCTACCTTCCATTGAGAAGCTGTTTGACCACGCCCCCACCACAATAAACTAATAATAGCATTATCAATGGAAAAATAATAATGTTTTTCATTTTTCTAAATACCAGAATTTTGTTGACCTCTAATAACTGCACACAGTTCACACATCTTCCTTTTTAACATAATTATTTTTAAATAATTTTGCTACTTTTATCCCTGTTATAAATGTTAATTGATAGTTACCCAATGGAATATGATACATCATACTCACATCACACATTGTGTATCTCTCTTAGTGGAAGTGACTCTGGATCCTGACACAGCTCACCCCAAACTCATCATTTCTTCTGATGGAAAACAAGTGACACATGGAGACAAACGACTGGATCTGCCTGATACACCAGAGAGGTTTAATACATGTGTTATGGTTCTGGGAAAGCAGGGTTTCTCCTCAGGGAGATTTTATTATGAGGTGCAGGTCAGAGGGAAAACTGCATGGGATCTTGGAGTCGCCAGACAGTCTGTTAATAGGAAGAGGGACATTACACTGAGCCCTGGTGATGGATTCTGGACTGTGTGGCTGAGGAATGGGAAAGAATACGAGGCTCTTACTAGACCTGCTGTCCCCCTCACACTGAGAGAGAAGGTGGAGAAGGTGGGGGTGTTTGTGGATTATGAGGAGGGTCTGGTCTCCTTTTATGATGTGGAGTCCAGATCTCATATCTACTCTTTCATTGGTCAGTCTTTCACTGAGAAACTCTATCCATACTTCAGTCCCTGTACAAATGATGGAGGTAAAAATTCAGCACCACTGATCATCTCTCCTGTAATTAAGACTAAATGACTTATCGTCACACATTAAATCAAAAGATTTAAAGGGGATTTTACAGCTTTTTCATGCTGTTATTGAACCACACAACAACAATGTAATACAATCAACAATACACAAACATTAATAATTAAGTACTTAATATTCATAGAAATTATTTGTATCTTCTATTTTGACAGCTAGATAATAAAAGGACATTTGTAATGGAATTTTCAATCCAAATTCTACTTTAGGTTTTGAATCATGTTTATAGTCAAAAACTCATCTCGCCTTATTTAAGTGTCAAGGAATCACATCCAATACGTCCAAGTTCATTAAAAATATTTATTTCATGAAGCTTTATTCAAGAGCTCATTGTACTGACTATTGGACAAATTTTGCGTACCAAGTCAATCTTAACATTGTGAGTAAGGCAGTTAATATGGACATGTAACTGCAAGTAATATATTTATTTCGATTGGCTTATGCAATGTGACAATATGCAAAGTATTTCCATACAGAATTGCATTAATTTCTCTCCAAGATCTTGTAAGGATGCTGCAAAAGTCAAACCGCTGCGTAAAGTCTTTACCAGAAAATCCCAAAGATTCTCTATGAGGGTAAAATACTGGACAATGCGGTGGCCAACCCAATGATGTTGCATGCTCTCTGAACCTCTGTTTCACAATTTCAGCTGAATAAAACCTGCCATTGTCATCTTGGAAAATGTCCATGACATCAGTGAAGAAAAAAATCCCTTTAATGGGAAAAACCTGGCCATTCAGTATATGCAGATCTAATTGTTTGGCACAAACATCGCTGAACTTGTATCAGGCCAACAGAAGCAACCCCAAATCATAACACTGCCCCCAGAGATTTTGGTTATTTCTTTTTTTATTGAAAAGATGTTAACACAGTTTCTCTTGTAAATAAAAAAAAATGCACAACATTTTCAGCAAATGTTGATGCATAGTTACTTATTATGCCATAAATTGAACAAAAAAAATAAATAAATAACATTATTATGTTTGGGCACCCTAAGAGTTCCAGAGTCTCAGATTCTTTTTACAAGGTTTCAGACTTTAATCAGTTCGTTAGATCTGACGCATGGCAACAGCTGTCATTAGTAAATGCCAATTTCAAAGCTTTACAAATACTTTGACTATTCAAACCTTGTGCACACACTTGCGGACACTCAGCAACCATGGGTTCCTCTAAGCAGCTGTGTAAGTCTCTGAAAATGAAAGTTATTGATGCCAACAGTGCAGGAGAAGGCTACAAGAAGATAGCAAAGCGTTGTCAACATGCAGTTCCCACAGTGAAAAATGTAATTAAGAGATGGCAATTCAGGAGAACTGTGGAGGCCAAGGTGAGATCTGGAAAACCAAGAAAACTCTGGGAGAGAACTGCTTGTATGCTGGTCAGAAAGGCAGGCCAAAACCTCCATTTGACTGAAAAAAACCTGCAGGAAGATTTAGCAGACTCAGGAGTGGTGGTGCGCTTTGCAGCGATGCTTGCACAGACAAGACCTTCATAGAAGAGTCAGCAGAAGAAAACCTTATCTGCGTCCCCATCATACAATCCAACTTCAGAAGTGTGCAACAGAACATTTACAGAAGCCTGATGCATGCAGCAGTACTGAAAATGTGAGATATAGAAATGGAAATGAAAAGAGGAAAAGTAAAAGACCAGCCAACAATTTTATGCTGTTGGTTGGTCAAAAGAAAAATAAGAAGAGAAAGATCTTTTACCAACAGCAGGTATGCTAATGCTACTGATATGTTCTTACCACTCATGAGTGAAATAATTGAATGACAGTTTAGGCTAAAGACTTTTTTGGAGCTACTAGCCCTTTGCCATTATCTTGCAAAAAAAATCTCCTGGCGGAGGGGGTGCATGTCCTTACCCCCTACATGGGTAGAGATAATTTTTTATTATTATTATTGATGCTGAAGTGGTTTTTCTCCCTTGTTATTTTTGGTTTTATAATGAAAAATAAACTAATGATTACATAAAGATTGTTTTTGTTATTCTCATCTGATTTACTGTAAGTACAGTCTTACAGTCTGAAACTGTATAGGAGAAAATTACTGATCGGTTGGGTAAATTGCTTTATTTGACTTCTTCAATCATTCATTTTCTTGTTTTGTTTCATTTTCTTTCATTATAAAAAGTTTTTTTTATGATTATAATTATCAACTTTAATATTATAAAGGTCCCATATTTTAATACTTTAGTTAATACAGGTCTAAGAGCTCCTGTCAAGTGTGTGTGTGTGTGTGTGTGTGTGTGTGTGTGTGTGTGTGTGTGTGTGTGTGTGTGTGTGTGTTAATGCTCCAGCTGAAATACCCCAGATAATGTCTTTTTCATAACCTTACATCCCTTATTTTACTCCTCCTTTAACAAAAAAATATTTCCCTGTCTGTGTAAATAAGCTAGTGTTGATCCCCACCTCACCACAGAACTGCAAAGCTGAGTAACAAGCCATGGGAGAAGATCTTCTTATATTGTATTGTAATATCACTGTGCCTTAAAGAACATATAATGTGTAGTGTTGCTGGCAGCCTGGGGCCTATCCCAGGAGACTAGGCATGAGGCAGGGTACACCCTGGACACGGTGCCAATCCATTGCAGACACACACATACTCATACACCCTCTCATTCACACACTACAGTCAATTTGGGAACACCAATTAGACTAACCTTAGGAATATTAGGAAACTAATATTTGGAAACCAGATCACCCGGGGAAACCAACCAAGCACAGGGAGAACAAGCAGACTGCATGCACACAGACCTGACGTGCATCAAACCCAGACCCTGAAGGTGCAAGGTGACAGTGCTAACCACTGTTCTCCCACATTGCATGATATTTATTTAAATAATTTATCCACATAAAAAAATACTATCAATTTTAAACTTTAAATTTAAAACTTGTTCAAAAAGAGAACCTGTACAAAAAGAGAACCTGCCTCAGAAGTAATTTAGTGACAAGAGATGGGGTGAACACCAATCTTTCATGAAGTAGCATACCTCTTGGCACAACGGTGTTGCACTTGGGGTCATTTGGAGTGCACACACTATTTTTAAGGATGCACAAGGTACAGTATTGAAATGCATGGAAATTAAAATAATATGTAAAAAAAAAAAAAACATCTAGAAATACTAAAAATACACTATTTGAAGTGTTTGTTTATGTGTTTGCATGCATTCAAACATTCAATATAAAATTCCAATGTTCTATAGACTAATCAACACATAACCTGTTGACCGGATATGCACCAAACTGCAGAGATGTAGGTGCAACCAGAGGCAATTCGAACATAAAATTTACAGGGCCTTCTCCAACCAGCATTAATCACCATTATCTTAAACAATAAACAAGTCTATCAGAACTCTGGCGCCCCCTACTGGCCCGGGCGCTCCCCTCATATTAACGTGAGTAAGCACTGCATTTAGGCTTTGCTTTTAATATTACAGTGGCTACTGGCTAGTAGGATTAAGTATTAATTAATTAATAAGCCTGCACAAACATTCTCTCTCTCTCTCTCTCTCTCTCTCTCTTCAAAGAAGCGCAATACGGACGTTACCACACCTATGGCACTGTTTTGCACTTCCTGCCTTCCAGAAGGATGTCGCGCGGCGTATTAGTCACGTGACTGCAACCAACCTATGAACCTGTAGCCTAATAAACATACATCAATAATAAACATACAACAATAAATCACCTATTTCACGGATAAAATAAAGGCAGGTGTTAATTTAACATATTGTGTTATTAACAGTAGAATATGTGTGTTATGGGGCTATATATTATAGTCCTATTCTTTGAATTATCCATCCTCACTTTTGCTACACATAAGATATATTGATAAATAAGGGCTGGTCTCTGTCCTAATTTAAGGCGTTACAAAGTGAAGGAAACAAGGAAGTAACGTCTCACTGACTAAGTGAAAGAGAAACTAGAGCTTTTTATTTATTTATTTATTTATTTATTTATTTATTTATTTATTTATTTTTACAGAAGAATATAAATAAAGCACATTTAATGACTTAAAGAGGAGTGTAAACAAATATTTTGCTTCTGCAAAAAGTAAGGAGAAAAATGAAGGCAGGTAAGTTACGTGTTAGGGGAGTTTAGGTTTGGAGTCTCTAACTACCAAAATATAGATTTTTTGTTGCTGTTGTTGTTGTTGATTTAAATTACAAAGATATTATTAATCAAAACTTAGACATTTATTTAGGATATGGTACTGAGTGGTGTGCCTTGTTGAATAAAGAGAATCAGACATTTACAAACAGCACTGGCTTACAGACATTATTATTTTTTTAGTAACATGTAGCTCATACATACTCTGGAATGTGCGTAATGAACAGTTTCTTAATTTAAAAGTTTAACATGTGATAGAAAAAGAAAATGTCTGAAACTTCATCATCACAAGCAAGAAAACGCAAAAGGAAAAGCATGGACAGACCCGGTGATTGTAAGTAACACTTTGCATTATTGTTTATCTGGTTATTATTGTATATTCTTATAAACCATTTATTAACTAAACAGTAAAGTTTACAGTGAAACAGTGACATGTCTTAAGTAAACCTTGTGCCCCGAGTTCCCTGGGATAGGCTCCAGGGCTACACCATGACCAAGTACAGGATAAGCAGTATACTGTAGAGAATAAGTGAGTGAGTTTAGTATTCAGTGCCATAGAAAACAGGCACACACTATTAATTAAAGGAAATGACACCAATCAGCTATAATTAAAATGGTCATAATTAAAATCTATTACCAAATATTTTGCTAAAGGTATGGTATGGTATCTGACACCAAGACAGCAGCAGATACTTGAAGTTGTGAGGTGGAGCCTCCAAGTGTTGGACTTGTATTAGACAAAACCGTTCTTCAAGATACCACTTCCATGAGAGAATACTGTTTCCATGAAGGGTTCTAAGCAATGCACCCATGCACCCGACCATGCACATGACATAAAAGAAAATATTATTCATCAGACCAAGCCATCTTTGTTCTGATGCTCATGTGCCCATTGTACTGTAGGTGCCTTCAGCAGTGGACAGGAGTCAGCACGGGCACTCTGGTCAGTCTGCAGATGCTTATACTCAGCTACTTGCTGCCTGATAAACAGCAAGTTGAGATGCATTTTGTGTTCTGAAATTTTTCCATCACAGCCAGCAAATTGTGCTACAGTAGTTTTTCTGTGGGATCAGACCAGATGGGCTAGCCTCAGAGCATCCACAATAGAAATGCATTTCAAAAAATGTAAATGTCATGTGTTTTCATAATTTAATTTAAAAGTTGAAACATCTTCTAGATTCATTACATGTAAACTGTAATATGTCAAGTATTTTTTGTTTTAATTTTGATCATTATGGCTTACAGTTCATGAAAAAACATTCTAGTATCTCAAGATATTTGAATGTTTTCTAAGATCGATCAAAATATTATATTATTTACAATACAGACATTTTGAAAAAGAATGCTAATTTATGGCCTCAATACTTGGTTAGGGCTCCTTAAGCATGAATTACTGCATTTATGGGGCAAGACATGGAGGCGATCAACCTGTGCCACTGCTAAGGCATTATTGTTGCTTTAAAAGCATCCTTCAGCTCATCTATATTGTTGGCTCAAGTGTTTTTATCCTCCCCTTGACAATAGCCCATATATTGTCTATTATGTTCAGTCAAGTTGGTGGGCCAATCAAGCATAGTAATATCATGATCAGCAAACCAGACAGTGATAGTTTTGGTATTGTGGGCAGGTGCTAAGTCCTGCTAGAAAATGAAATCAGCATCTCCACAAAGCTTGTCAGCAGACGGAAGCATGAAGTGCTCTAAAATCTCTGTGTTGATTTGGGACTTAATAAAACGCAGTGGACAATCACCAGAAGATGACATGGCACCACCAATTCATCACAAACTGTGGAAACTGTAAACTGGATTTCAAGCAACTTGGATTCTGTGCCTGCCCACTCTTCTAGATTATGGGACCTTGATTTCAAAATGAAATGTAAAATTTCCTTTCATCTGAAAATTGGACATTGGACCATTGAAGGCAAAAGTTGTAGGCCATTTCCTGAAGATGTCTGTGCATGGTGATTCTTGAAGCATTGACTCCAGCCTCACTCCAGACCTTGTGGAGCTCTCCAAAGTTCTTACACTTGCTTTGTTTAAGTTTAAGGAACAAAGACAAGCCTGTCTGGTGACAGAAGACCTACTGTAGCATTAATTGCTCTAAATGTTAATTTTGTCCAACCTCTGTCCGCTACCTTAGATGCCTACAGTGGGCACATTAGTATCACAACTAGACACAGGGAGCAGTGGAAGAGGGTGGCCTGATTTTTTTTTCATGTGGATGGCCAGGTGTGCCCTGCCACACAAAAAAAAATCAGGAAAGGTTTGAGGCACATGACAAGGAATTCAAGGTGTTGACTCTCCAGTTCTTAATTCAATCGAGAATCTGTGGGATGTGCTAAACTGAAAAGTCGAATGAGGATCCACATCACAATGCAAAAATTAAAAGAATGTCTTGGTCCCCAAATCACACACATTCAGAGGTCTTGTGGAGTCTATGTCTTAACAGATCAGAGCTGTTTTGGCTGCACATGGGGGTCCTACAAAATATTAGGCAGGTGGTTTTAATATTATGGTTGATCAATGTATAATGTGTAACTTAATTAATTTCTTAAAATCTTGCATTTTGTTCATAATCTGCCATCACTAGTTTCTCATGACTCCAGCAGTCTGCTGTCTGAAGAGCAGCTGCTGTGTTCGATCTGTCTGGATGTGTTCACTGATCCAGTCACCACTCCATGTGGACACAACTTCTGTAAGAGCTGCCTTACACAGTGCTGGGAGAAGAGTCAACACTCTCACTGTCCATTATGTAAAGAGAAATTCACCAAGAGACCTGAACTGAAGATCAATACAACACTGAGAGAGGTTGCAGATCACTTCAAGAAGAAAAGTGTTCCTGACAAACATGAGGTTCTTTGTGATGCCTGCACTGGAGAGAAGCTGAAGGCCTTGAAATCCTGTCTGGATTGTTGTGCAAGTTTGTGTAAAACTCATCTAGAATTTCATAATTATATGCCCAGGCATAAGAAACACAAACTAATAAACCCTGTGGAGAACCTGGAGGACTACATATGCCAGAAACATGAGAGAGCTCTGGAGCTGTTCTGTAGAGATGATCAGACGTGTGTGTGTCGGTTCTGCACTGAAGGAGACCACAAGAATCACAGGACTGTTACTATAGAGGAGGAGAGCAGAGAGAGGAAGGTGAGAAACACTGATTAGAATCAAGTTTGAACATTCTTATAGATAATGAAAAATAATGAATGGAGTGGTAGATCAGTTCAAATGCCAAGACCTAATTAAACTGCTGTTGAGTTTTTAGTCCTTTCATGCTCACCTACATTACTCAGTTTGATTGTATTTGGCTTCAATTCTGAGTGTGTGAAATAAATAGCTGTAATTAATCTTTGTTATGAAAATAATTAATGCAAAAATATAACATTATAACATTAATATGTAAGAATATATTATGTTATTATGTATATTATATTGTCTTCTGCTCTTTCCTCAGTTTAAGCTGGGGAAAACACAGACAGATGTGCAGCAGATGATTCAGCACAGACTGAAGAAGATCCAAGAGATCAAACACTCAGTAGAGCTCAGCAAGGTGTGTACAACATAACATCTGCTACATACAGGTTTTTTTTTTTTTTTTCATTTTGTAGAAATGATCAGAAACATTAGTTCACTATTGGCGGCATGGTGGCTTAGTGGTTAGCACAGTCACCTTGCACCTCCAGGGTCTGGGTTTGATTCCTGCCTCGTGTCTGTGTGCATGGTGTGTGCATGTTCTCCCTGTGCTTGGTGAGTTTCCTCCAGGTATTCCGGTTTTCTCCCACAGTCCAAAGACATGCAGATTAGGCTAATTGGCGTTTCCAAATTGTCCCTAGTGTGTAAATGAGCATGTGTATGTGTGTGCACTATGATGTTTTGGTACCCCAGACAGTGTACCCTGCTTTGTGCCCTAAGTCTCCTGGGATAGGCTCCAGCCCCCCTGCGACAGGATAAAGTGTTATAAACAATGAATAAGATGATGATTAGTTCACTGTTCATGTTATATAATCAAAGTAAAAATGTGCTCCTCCTTTAGAGAGACACAGAGAAAGAGAAAGCAGACAGTGTTGAAGTCTTCACTGCTCTGATTCGCTCCATTGAGAGAAGTCAGGCTGAGCTGCTCGAGGTGATGGAGGAGAAGCAGAAAGCAGCAGAGAGGCAGGCTGAAGGTCTCATTAAAGAGCTGGAGCAGGAAATCACTGTGCTAAAGAGGAGAGACACTGAGCTGGAGCAGCTCTCACACACTGAGGAGCATCTCCACCTCCTACAGGTCAGTGTTCCTCTCTCTGCTCACCTGCAATGCAGAACATCACAGAACAACACTCACCATGCTGAGGGATTTCTCCTCTCTCCTGCTCTACTGTAGATTTCCTCCTCCATGTGCAGCCCCCCACACACCAAGAACTGGACTGAGATCAGAATTAACACTGGTCTGACTGGGGACACTGTGAGGACAGCTCTGTCTCGGCTTCAGCAGACTCTCAATGAGAAACTCACTAAAGCACTCAGTGACAAGTTAAAGGAAACAGGTGAGAAACTTTTAAACACAGTGATATGTTTGTGTTATTGTTAGCCTACATTGAGTCAAACGTAGCAATCGGAAAAATAATGCATGTCATGTTTTATTATATTTAGTTTCCACAGAATTGAAGAGGATTCAGCAGTATGCGGGTACAGCGAATTTTCTGTTTTTCCTCTCATTAAATTTACACATCAACATTAGATTTAAATGAGACTTGAATCTTTCCAGCTACAAAGAAGTCTTAAATTGTGACTCATTAGCCTCCACACTATACTGTAGCTCTCTATTACTGCCATGATCTGCTGGAGAAAAGCTGATCTTGTAGTTATATGCCTTGTAAAGTACCACAGAGCTTACTGTGGTTTACATTTATCAAATTGCTTTTCCACACAGATCGTTTTACACACATGCTGGATTATTTTATACGTATTTTAGAGCAAAAGAGAGTCAAAGTAAGCTTTATCAGTGGCACTTTTCACTTAGTGAAATTTCACTTTCTTCATGTTTCCTTTTGTAACCTTTTTATGTCTTTATTAAAATCACACAGACACACACATACATTTTCTTTTTTAAGTGATCTATTCTTAGATGAATTAAAACAGCCAATAGTGGTCAGAGTGCTATGCTAAACCCTGTCCGCCACCAAAAATGCTAACAGTTGGCACATTAGTACCACAACTGGACCAAAGAGCGATGGAATCAATTATGTGTGCGTTCACGTCATATGGATGGCCAGATGGGCCCTTCAACAAAAATATATATATATTTAAGAAAGGTTTGTATGTTCTCCCCGTGCTTGGTTGGTTTCCTCCTGGTACTCCAGTTTCCTTCCACAGTCCCAAGCCATGCAGATTAGGCTAATTGGCTTTTCCAGATTGCCCTTAGTGTGTGAATGAGTGTTTGTGTGTATGTGCGTGTGTGTACAGTATGTGTGTGCCCCGTGATGGATTAGCATCCAGGTTGTCCAGGGTGTACCCTGCCTCTTTGCATTTCACAATGAACTTTACATTTACTTAGTATCTAATATACTACTGACATACGAGTAGTACACATGCACTTTGTCTGCCAAGCATCATGTGATCACAGCTGAGCCAATGGTTTTTCTCACGCTGCCGGATTATGGGTAGTCATCTCCCATGCTCAGTCTCAGTGTACGTGTGTCACTCGTATAGTCAACATTTGTTGTCTATATCCAAGGTTTAACTGTATTGTAAACAAATTGTAATTTATTATAAAGGAAGGTTTGCTTTGTTATGTGCATCTGTTTTTGTTTATAAATCTATATATCTAGCAGTCAGTAGTTTCTTCAGTAAAATTGAGCTAACTAGTTAGCAGCTTAGCCAGGAAACACACTTGTCTTTTAATGTTTTACTACTATGTGTTATGCATTTGCCTATATATTAAAATAATAGGGCTTCATGGGGACATAATGTTCTGCATCATAATATGATCTATTGCATGATTTAATGTTTGACTGCATACTCACATCACACACTGTGTGTTTCTCTCAGTGGATGTGACTCTGTATCCTGAAACAGCTCATCCTGAACTCATCCTGTCTGCTGATGGAAAACAAATGACACGTGGAGACACACGACAGGATCTCCCTGATACACCAGAGAGGTTTAATTATTATGCTATGGTTCTGGGAAAGCAGGGTTTCTCTTCAGGGAGATTTTATTATGAGGTGCAGGTCAGAGGGAAAACTGAGTGGGATCTTGGAGTCGCCACTGAGTCCATAAACAGGAAGGGGAAGATTACACTGAAACCTCAGGATGGATTCTGGACTGTGGTACTAAGGAATGAGGATCAGTATAAAGCTTGTTCTGAGTTCTCTGTCCCCCTCAAACTGAGAGAGAAGGTGGAGAAGGTGGGGGTGTTTGTGGATTATGAGGAGGGTCTGGTCTCCTTTTATGATGTGGAGTCCAGATCTCATATCTACTCATTTACTGGTCAGTCTTTCACTGAGAAACTCTATCCATACCTCAGTCCTGGTTTAAATTATGGTGGTAAAAACACAGCACCACTGATCATCTCTCCTGTAATTACGCCTAAATGACTTTTTTTTCTCACGTAAAATGAAGAAAAATGGAAGAAAAACAACACCGGCGAGGCGGTCAGACTTTGTTGGCAGCCACCTCACCCTTCAGAAACAATGTGGAGCACAGGAGAGAGAGGAGATTGAAACTGTGTATTGGGGTTGTGTATTATGTTGAGGTTACAGTTTTTCACTTTGGTTCATTTCTCAAATCTGAACTGAAATTTTCAAAAGAACTTGTCCAAATTCACATCATCTTGTCACTTATGCACATCATAAAAGCAATTTCATATTCCTTTGAACAAATTGCAAGTGCTCTTGTAAATTCTTGCAAATGGTTCTGTACAACTGTTTGCCTTTTCCTACATCAGATGCTTGTTATGTTGATCAAAATATATTATAGTGCTTCTCTGTTAAATCATCTCATTATTATTATTATGTACATGATTATAAATCACATTATACTCCATAAGCACCAGAGCATCAGTTCATTGTATGTATCATTACATGCAAAATGTTTGAACATGTTGTAATAATCTGCCATGCATATTTTCTGGTAATTTCTATTAGACTTATTTTTTTCTGTAATTGTGTCCCGAATTGATGAGCTGATCTCAGGTGAATCTTGACCTCACCAGTGGAGAGGAATGTGTAAAGTCTTTGCTTAAACAATGATCAACCAGCTCTCTAAAATACCTGGCTGCCATAGATGCAGTATGGGAGGACGTTGCAGCAGACGCCTGCAGAGGAAGATAAGACGTTCCTAGAGATTCTTTCAGTGCTGCGCTGTGGTCTGGAAGAGAACCTGTAAGAAAGGAACATCAGAAGGTGTTGTGATTCCTTGTGCATAGTTTTGATCAGAAAATACTGCACTGTTATACTGACAAGAAGACTGAGGATTGTGATATCTTGTTCATAAACAATGACAAAAGGACTTGTCATTTTGACAGCACTGGCATGTTCACTAACATAAATATTTAATATTGAGAGAGAAACCATGGATTTTGAGCAAGTTACAGGTTTTTGCAGGTAATCCATTGTGTTGTTCTGCTTGTACTAATTGTTTTGAGAAATGCTTACACGTACAGTTTTGCAAATGTTAAGGATGATGTGAGAAATGCTCCAAAGCTGTACAACATAAAGGGTGCAACCCTTATTCAACTATTCTTTTCAGGCTCCTAGCACACCTGATATATCTAATCAGCTAATTAATAGCTTTTTCTACTTATAAGTGTGTGTGTGTGTGTGTGTGTGTGTGTGTGTGTGTGTGTGTGTGTGTGTGTGTGTGTGTGTGTGTGTGTGTGTGTGTGTGATAGAGCAGGAGAAACATTAAAATGTACAGGGCAATTGGTCATTCAGGCTCACAGTTGAGAATCAATGCTCTAGATGTCTGAACAGTTCAGTCACTATCAATGACTTAAGACCTGCCCTTTGCCAAATGCCTTAAATCAAATGCAGTGTAATATAATGTAAACTTGACTTTCCAGTGAAGACTGATTTTCAGGTGTGTAAGATCCACAGTCATTTAGTTTTTTTAAATTAAATGTTATGATTGAATAATGCAATATTGAATGTAGTCTAAATAATAATAATAAAGTTTCATTTTTTATAAATACCCAAAGTAAAGTTCTGTTTTATATCTATCATTAAACTAATTATATTTGTAATTTTAGCATTTCATAGTTGTATAAGTTGATGAGATACTGTATTTATGATTATCCAGCCACATTTACAGTATATCTGCCACATAATCAACAGTCTTCAGGCTGGCAAACAGCACTTGTGGCTTCATATATAAGTCTTAATAAGTTAATTCTAAAAATGATATTTCTTTTCTGAGCAGAATTACAATGTAAAGAAAGACACTATCACAAGTGCTATTGCAAGAATCTTCACCATCACTGGATCTATAATGTGACCAAATGGCAACATCCAATCCCCTGATTACAAACATTCTGTACATGACTGAAGCCATGGTACAAAACCTGGCACAATACTAATATACTCAAAACAAATCATCGCCATCAATAGTAGTTAAAGGTCCAGTTTGCAAATTGAGAGAGACAAATTTCAGGTCAGGCAATCAGCACAGGGTTTCCCAATGGTTTTGTGCTTGGAGTTCTTTGGGGTGTGTGGACTGCCTCCAGGGGGTTGCGCAAGGTAAAACATTGAAATAGAGGAAATTGAAATAATATATTAACAAATATAGAATACACTAAAATACACTATTTTAAGTGTTTTTGTTTGTTTATTTGATTGCATTTAAAAATATTATCAAACATTAATGTTTTATAGACTAATCAATATAGACTAATATAGTTTGGTTTATCAGCCCTCTGCTGTCCCCTATTGGCCTGGGCGCAAAGTCAGCAAAAAATGTATACACATTTCAGGAAAAGAAAAGTAGTAATATTTGTTTATAAAAATTTATTAATATTATATTAATATAATATAAAGAATATATATATATATATATATATATATATATATATATATATATATATATATATATATAT
>JAAGKR010005307.1:37040-52272 GCA_011419295.1 Clarias macrocephalus | reverse complement strand
ATAAAAAGAAAAAGTCGAGGCCAAAAAGGACATTCTGAACTGTGGAAACCGTGTCTTCGTTTCCTACACACACACACACACACACACACACACACACACACACACACACACACACACACACACACACACACACAAAAAAACAAAACAACAACAAAAAAGAGAACATCTTCATAATTGTAGCAGGATAGAGAACAATGCATACTGTAACTGAGATGACCACTTTTCTGATTAGTCACTAGGAGGTGCTAGACAGTCCTGCAGCAGGTAGTGTTGCTACCTCACAGCTTTAAGAATTAGTATATGTGGAGCTTGTGGACACTCTCCATGTATTTCAGTATGTTTCACCTGGGTTCTTCAGTTTCCTCCCACCTTTTATGTCCCATCTGCACATTTCTACAGTCAAACTTGCTACTATAAATTGGCTTGCATTGTGAATGTGTGTGCAAAAAATTTGTGTATGCTGCGCTGGGACAGGCCGACCACTCATCATGACCCCAGCTGGATAAAGATGATGAACGAATAAATGAATGCATATAACAAAAGTGGATAGTGTGTGCATTGTATGATTCACCTGTCTTGCTCTTTGACCGTTTGAACAAGTTTGGCGTAGATCTGCTGCTCTTCCCTGAGGATGTGGTTGAGCTCTGCCTGCTCTGAGCACAGGTCACCCAGAGACAGGTCCTGCTGAGATTGAAAGGTTGATCACTTATTTACTGTAGAAGCATCCATTTATGCTACATTTAAGGCCTCATGTTTGTTTATGTACCTGCTGCTGTCTGTCTCCTCCAATGATGGTTCTTTCTCTCTGAGGAAGAGAGCGAAAACTGAGCTCCTCCACATACAGCGGGGAGTGCTGATCGATCGCTGAAGACTGCCTCAACCCCATCTGGGCCAACCGCTGCTGTAGCTCCTACAGAAGAGTCAAATATTAACAATAACAATACTCAGAAAAGAGGAAGAGACACTCATCTTGACTCGGATACGACTTTTATATTTACTTTGTGCTGTGAGACAAGTAGTGAATGCAAGTATTTTATGTGGCAATGCTATATTCATCTAAATGAAACTGTCATGTTATGAGCAAAATAGCATTTGGTGTGAATGTGAGCATTCATATATAGTAAAACCTTGGATTGCATACAACTTAGTCTGCGAGTGTTTTGCGAGACGGACCAAATTTTTAAAATAAATTTTAACTTGATAAATGAGCGAGGTCCTGCAATATGAGTAGTACGCAATGTATATGCTTTGTCTGCTGAGCTCCATGTGCGTCTTAGTGCATGTGCCTCACTCGTTTAGTCAAAGCGTGTGTAAAGCTTTTTTCTTCTTCTTTTTTTTGTGCGCAACAAAATTTGTGCCCATGAAGACAAAGATTAAAGTAGAGTAGATAGCAGTGCTTGTTGCATTGGATGGGTTGTCTGTTAAAGTCGCACAAAAAGAAAAAGATTCCAATGAGCCAAGAGATAGCAGTGATTACGTTGTGGAAGTTGTCCTACATAATAACATCCTCCTTCTCCTCCGCTCCTCTTCTCCCTCACACCAGCAACGATTCTTTTCAAATGTATAGTGCAGGTAAATTGTTTTATATTTACTTTATATTTTGTAGCAGTAATTTTTATATGAATATTTTTGGGTTGTGGAACAAACCATATGAGTTTATATTATTTCTTATGGGGATATTCGATTTGATATGTGAGTGTTTGAGAAGATTGGAAGGAATTATGCTCACAATCCACGGTTTAACTGTATAGAGAAAGCATGATGTAAAATACACCTCGTACTCACGGTAATAATTTCGTCTTTTGTACTGATTGTGGATTTAAGAGACTGAAGATTGGCTGTTTGGCCCTCTAGTTGGCCCTCCAGCTCTGACACAGTGGACTGAAGCTCAGCAAGAGACATCTACCACAAAACACAATGGATAATTAATATATTAATAAAAATTTATAAAAAAAAATATCATGCAAATTATGTAGTGTTATAATCTTCATCAGATACATAATATCTTTTCCTGCCACAGACGTACATACTCGCGCATGCACACACACCTTAAGCTTGTTTTCTCTCTTCAGAGCACTGTTGAGAGCATCTGTTTTCTGAGCAAGCTCTTTCTTCAGTATTATAGGAGGTTTCTTACTGACTGTAAGAGATGTCTCCAAGTTGTCCTCACTGTACTGCTGAGACAGCTCAGCTACAAAAACATACTTGCACTTAGAAATAATGTTCCCAAAATAATGTTTACATCAGCAGTTTTTTTTGCTAATGTACTTCAACTGATACATTGCAACATCTCACATTAAATAGCCGACTTTTCATCACCTCGGTTATTCAATCAAAACAGACAATGAATAATGAAAGCTCATTACTACGCACCACACATACCCTCTTTCTCTTCCAATCTCTGCTGTAGCACATTGATGGTATGTCTGAGCTCAACCACCTGAGGAGCCTCTACCACCTTTATCTCAGTTATAGAGGGATCTTTGTCCTGAGCATGATCCAACAGCTTCTGTACACACAAACACACAAATTAACTTCTTAAGGTGGAAATGAAACACAGAACAAGTCAAAGAATTTTTACAAATACTGTTGACATAAAAGACATTTGTGAGGGAAAAAAACCCTCACAAGGGAAATGTAACCTTCATTCTAGCAAGAGCAATTATAACATGACATGGGTGCCTTAACCCAAGACATGAATAGGTCTTTCTGCTGAATAAATAAAATCCTCCACAGCACCATGTAAACGGAAAAGTTAGGTCTCTTTGTCTACTCCTAATTTAATTACAATTCCTCAACTGACAAAAAAAAAAAAAAAAAAAGCACTGGAATGACTAACATTGATGAGCAGGTCCTTCTCATTTAGTGCAGCGCTGAGGTTCTGAGCATTGCTGAGTTGCAGCTGAGTTTCTGCCAGCTGTCTGCGCAGATCCTGCAACTCTCCTGAACGATCAGCAAGAGCCTGCGCATGTCGTTCAGCACTCTCCTACACAAACATGAACACACGCACATGCATAAAAATACAGCCATAAGCACTATTCGGATGGGACTAGTCTTACTGGGGGACGTTAAAGAAATTTCTGTTTCACAGAGGTACTTTAATCCCGTCCGAATCTGCCATGTTTGTCTTTTTCTCACACGACCTCGGTAAAAATTCCAGAGCAAATTACCCACTGTTTTTCAGCAAACTTGGCGCTCCTCTGAAAAATTTAATCCCCTCCGAATGTCTGTGTTCGCCGAAATGCGTTTTCTTGTATGTTTTGGTCAACGTGAACTACCGTACAATCTCTAGAGCGCCGGCATTCGAGTTTCTGCTTTCTACGCTCCAGTAGAAATCCTCATCCGCAACACGTGGCCTTGTGCAACGCCCACATGTAAAACACAGACACCCCGTAATGAACACGGAGATGTTAGTCCCGTCCGAATCCATACATGAAATGACAGACGTCGGCGTCACCCAGTAAAACTAGTCCCGTCTGAATAGTGCTTTACTCAGTGTGTACAGGAGATATTATGACTAACCATTTACCTTGAGCAGCTGGTCTTTGCTACTGATGGTGGCAAGCAGGTTCTCCACAGCTGTCTGGTTTTCACACACCAGCCTTTCTCTGTGCTTCACTGCCTCAGCCAACATGGCCTCTGTAACCTTTAACCTCTGACTCATCTGCTCCGTAAGATCACGTCCTTGAGACTCTGAATGACTAAGAACTGTACTAGCCATGTCCTGAGAGAAAAGACGAGAGTGGAATGAATGAGAAAGTTTGAGTAACTTGCCCATTTTGACGAGAGGTGTAAATCAAATAAACTCATGACACCTTGACATTTGGTGTAGGGTCACTATATGACATATATTTAACACTGGTTGTGTGGAGTGTTACCTCCATGTCTTTAGTTTTGAGCTGCAGTGCATGTTGGAGCTGTTGGATGATGGAATCCTTCTCTCTCAGAGCTCTTTGCAGGTTCTCTTCACTCTCCTGCTTGGAGCGCTGTAGGTTTTTCAATGTGTTCAGCAGCTGCTGCAACTCCATGTCTTTCTCCTTCAATAATTCATCAAAGCTCTGCAGACATGAACACAAAGCACATAGTTTAGCTGAATCTAATTTATATGAAATGTATTTAGGGACAAATACACAGAAAAACTTTGGGCTAGCTTCAAGTAATTTCTTTTAGACAGTTGGGGGTAACATTAGCTGAGACCTGGCAACCCTTCCCATGAATGGCCCATTCACACACCTCTCTGCTCAAGAACGAAGGTTTAGTTTGCTCTGGTTGATTTTGTTACAGTGTGTTTTATTATAGACTACTGTAATAATGTCATTGTTTAATTTCAGCTACTGTAATTGTATAATGTTAAGCACTTACATTAACTGTCTCCTGATTGTGTGCAAGCAGGTTCTTCAGGCGCTCAGAATCCCTTTCCTTTTCTCTCATGCTCAGCTGAAGCAGATGGATTTCATTCTCCTTTTCCTCGACTGCCACAAACTTATCTTCAAGTGCTTTCTGCTCACAGACCCAAATAAGAAGGAAATGATTATTTAGTTTAGATAAGAGGTTATCATGTACCCTTCCTATATTCCAAAGTTTATTTATAAGGATAAAATTGAGGAAATGATAGCAGCACCTCCAGGGCCTTCTCTTTTTCCCTCAGCTTCTCTTTGAGCTTGGCCAGCATTACATCACTTCCAGCTAAAGCTCGATCCTGCTCCAGGTCCTGCACCATTCTCATGTAGTCCTGAGAAAGAGAGATGAAAAACACAAATCCTGTGTTGTTATTTATTCTCAAATCTGACTGTTAGATGTGTTGATAACTTTCCTGTAACAGCACAGCTCTGAAAGAAGAACTGACTTGACGTCAAATCAAAATCATCTGAGAGTTAAATTACTACAAAAAGTTTCACAGGTTACTAAAGTACAGGGTATACCTATTTTTCCCCCCACATGCCTGGAAAAATGAGGAAATTTTGAGAAAAAATGACCACACATTCATTATGTTTTTAAGTCACCCGAGGTTGCTCCTTAGATTCGCGAACAACTGTTATTTAGACCCTGATTTGTTTACCTGTAACTGTTGTTCTTTGTTTGTGATGCTAGTTGTCAGGTGTTGTATCGTGCTCTGCAGTTTATGTTCTGTCGTTTGGGTTTGCTCCTGCTGAGACTGGCGTTGATTTTCTAGAAGGTTCTCGCGGTCTGCCAGTTCTCCACTCAGCTTTTTCAGCTGGTTTTGCAGGTCCTAGTTTACAACACAAACAGCTTCATTCAGAACATGGCTTAAAGAAACTAAAGACTGCCAATAACAAAAAATACAATTTACATTATCATGTGTATATGCTTTTCTGAACTCTGTGTATGCATTTTGTTTTAACATTTATAACATTTTTAATTAACAAAGTGACAAAAAGCATATATACAATTTTATGCAACATTAACAAATTAGAGGTTGTGTTTAATTCCATTTCAATAACAAAATACAGTCATTCAAAAACAAAATATTATACACACCTCAGGAAAGGAAAACTTGTATAAATATCTGAATACTAAATTTATTGCTATATATTATATGATGCTATATGATTGCTATATATTATATGATAATATTATATGAATATACAATCAAACTATTTTTTCCCTGAGGTGTGTATAAATTTTTGGCTATTTGGTGTGGGGTGCCCACACTTTTGCATACAATGACATACTCTGCCTACAATACTATTTTATCTAATTGGAAATAAAATGTATAATAATAATAATCCTAATATGTTTAACTACCCCACAAAAAGAGAATATGGTGGAATTATTAAGTCGTAATAACACTACACAATTCTTTTTGTATATATTATAAAGGTAGAACATTGTTCCATATTAATACAATGTACTGTACGGCTGAAACGATTCCTCGAGTAACTCGAGTAATTCAATTACAAAAAATGATTGAGGCAAAATCTTCTGCCTCAAAGCTTCTTTTAATTAATTTTAAAAGCTTGCGTTATGTTTTTGCGCAATTATTTGTTTGGCGTGACACAGCGCGCTTCCGGATGCAGGCCGCCAGTAAACACAGACGAAGAAGAAGCGCTTACGTCACGCACAACACGGAAGGAGACACAAACAGTTAGTGGTGTAATTTGAGGAAGTGTTCTGTTGTGGACGGCAAAATGGAAGGGAGTGATACATTTTTTTTTATCAATGAATAATGTTTTCAGCAGCAGGAAACATTGCTTTAAAGCGCAGGGCAAGCCTCAGTTCGGCGCATGTTAACATGCTTATCTTTCTTCATTGCAATCACACACCCCTTTAAAGACTAGTGTGCACACACACGTCAGAGAGACATTTATATTCTGATGAATATATTGACTTAAAACACAATATATGGACTCTTGTTTCTATCCATGGATTTTTGCATCCTAAATGTCATCACAAAGCATTCCAATAAGAAGTCAGTAAAGGCTTATGTTACGCCTGAGCTGTAGATTTTGAAACTTTTAGTTCTGAAAGTTAAGTTGCACAACTTAGTGTTTTTGTATAATTATTTATTTTAAAGTGTGCCTTAGTTTTTTTTAATACTTAAAGTCATTTGAAAAACCTTTTTTTTAATTTAGATTTTGCATCTGAGAAAAGGCTTTAAAATAAGAAAGAATGTATGGCACTGTAATGCAGTTAATTAATCTCAGTCAACTTTAAACTATTCCTTGTACTGTGAATAATGACAATGTTTATTTTTTGATAAAATGCTGTATGCATTTAAAAAATAAAGGTTTTCTAAAATGAAAACCACTTAATCTTTCTCTTACATATACTGCTAAAAAAATAAAGCACAATTAGTCCCAGTTTGACTTGAATGCCTCTCATGTGTGTATGCAAGTTCAGGTCAAACCGGGACTAAGTGTTCCCTTTATTTTTTTGAGCAGTATATTTTACATTGCTGTTTAATTAAGCAAAAGTACATTTCATCCGATTACTCGATAACATTTTTGGTAGAATACTCGATTACTAAAATATTCGATAGCTACAGCCCTAATACAGTGTAGTGTGTTCATCATATTGACCAGGCCTAATCTGTATATCAATGAGTGTGTGGAAAGGTATACTAACATTAATGGTCTTGTCTCCTTTTCTTTTGTACTGCTGCAGCAACTCCAGCTCATTCTCCAGCTGAAGTTTGTCTTGCTGCAGCAGCTCCAGTTGTGCGTCTTTGCTGCTGAGTGCACGCTGCAACCTCTGAAGCTCCAGGAGTGACGCATGGCACTCCGCCTGTAGACGAGACAGCTCAGCATGCTGGGACTGCATCATGGCCTGTTGTTCTTCACCACCCTGCAACATACACAAACACACTTTTACTACAGAAATTACACATGGATGCCAAGGCCATGTACTTTCTGGTTTCTGTAACATGAAATTCTTTGGTCTTAAAACTCTCTATAGAAGATTACAATAACTAACTCTTAAAAACAAACAAATACAAAAAATCTTTAAATTTTTTTTTAATTGTTAGCAGTGTCGTGGTATATGCAAACTGGACAGGCAAATTGTTTATTGGAAATTTAAAGTTAAAGTTATCTAAGGTGATGGAGACATCATATGCCTCACCATTTCAGAAGTAAAAGCGTCACATTTTACTTGCCTGGTATTTCTGTAGCTGGGCTTTGTGAAGGGCTTCTCTGGCCTTGGTTAAGGCCTCATCTTTCTCCTCTAGATTCCCATACAATTCATCCACCTGATAGACAGAAAGAAAAAATAATCAGAAACAGTGTTACAGCAAATATTTTCAAGGTTGCTTTGTCTGAAGGAAGGGGAATTGCGACCTGTCGTTCCTTCTCTTTGAGGAGGATGCTAAGGCCCTGAATGGTCTTGTCCCGTTTTAGAGCGTTTTTCTTTTCTGCGGCTAACTCATTCTCCCTCTCTTCAAGTTGTCCAGAAAGGGTCTGAGGGGTACAAAGGAAGGAAAACATCGCATAAAAACTATTAGTCACCATCAGCAACTATTGATTTAAAAAAATAAACAAATCCAAGAAATTACAGTAGGAATTCAACTTTTGGGGGGTTGGGCGGCTTTTGGAAGGCATATCATGTGCGTTGTTCTGACTAGGGGTGCAACAAATAATCAACAACCAATTGAGTTGGCAAGAAATTGTACTGTCGGTGAGTTAATGACATCATCGTTTGAATAAATGTTTAAAATTGCTTTATTTAATTTATACGCATTTCCATTTGAGGTGGCAAAACTTTTGCCATTTCTCTATACTTCTACAGTTCTAAACTGTTCACATGTTGGCAGGCAGCACAGCATACCACAATAATTCACAGCATGTGGTAGGAGCCAATTATTTGTTAAGTTTGCTAAGAAAAGAAACTTAAAACTTAGAAACTTGTTCTTTTCTTCAAAAAGAAAATATCAGAATTTTGTAGAATAAACTTGTGATGCTATCAGAATATCAGTACAAATCCAATCAGCACAACACTGAAGCTCATGTCTCCTAAATATGCTTTCATTTTTACACCAGAGGGCTAATTTGAACTATTTAAAAGCATGTTCTATTTAAAAGAATTCTGGTTAAACAAAGATAAACTTGAGTGCATGAATGTGTGTGTACTTTGTTCTCTCGGTCAATCTCCTCCAGCTTGTGATTTAATGTTTGACTGCTGCTCTTGGTGGAGTTAAGCTCTTCACTCAGCTGCCTGGTCTTCTGCTGTAGCAGGTTCAGCTCATCCTGCTTCACTGCACACACCTACAACACACAAACAAACAGATGCTTACTATATTACAGTCTCTCCCATGGTTCATTATAACGACTGTATAAGAATACACATTGTATACACCATAATACAAAACACATTTCTTCCTATTGCCATATCAGGGAGGTTTCACCGTTGCTCTCAGCTTGCTTATCAGGGACAATCTGATCATTTCATACACATTCACATTTCATTACAAACTTCCATAATTTTGATTGTGTAAAGCTGCTTTGCGACAATGACAAATGATAAAAACGCTATACAAATAAAATTTTATTGAATTAATACATCCTAAAAAATTTTTTTGCTTCCATGATTTTATTCCTAAATATTTTTGAAACCAGTTTCTGTGATAAACTGTGGATATAAAATCATTTCTATTATAATTGTGAAATTTCAAAAAATTGCAGCTGACATTATTAATGTGGGTATTATAGTAAGTTTAATTATTTTGCTATATCTATGCTAAAAGTATGATACAGAAGACTAAAAGTCTCTTAAAATACTTTGACAGACACAAAAATTATTAATAAAAGGCCACAACACAAACATACTGTACCACAAACACACAGAGTAAAAGAGAGTACCTCTAGTTTTAGAGCTAGATATTCATCGTTAAACTCTTCCTCCAGCTCTCTCACGACTTGCTCTGCCCTCATCAGTCTTGCCTGATCCAGGCACATCCAAACACACCATTTGGTTTCAACCGAATGGGAATTCTAGTGCCCAGAGTCCACGGCAGTGGGTGAGGCTTTAATGCCCCGCCGCAGTTGCAGTAACTCACCCAAAGGCAACATGGAGCCTCAGAGTGGCTGCCTCTGTCTTAGCTGTGAGGCAGTAACGATGGCCTGAGCATGGCTGCACAACCTGGTTTTGTTAGATGGTATTAAATAGCTCTGAATTGAGAGGCCTCTGAACTCGTGGCCTGGAGAAGGAACTCTACTTTCCATGATCAGTTCAGCTTTATACCATGACACTTTAGTGTTATGAGTTATAAGGCTCCGTCTAAAACTGAGACAGACACTGCGGATCAAACTGATGCTGATTAATTCTTACACACTGGCCTCTGCAACTTTGATCTTTGACTCAGGATGTGTGCTCTCTGACTTTCCTCCCATGAGATTTTACTGCAATTTTTTCTGTTGCCTTTTAGCTAAGCTAATCGAGAAGCTTAGCCTCGTTTTGCCACTGTTTCAATTCACCTTGTTCGCTTTTGCAGTTGTTCAGCACTATAGTAACACACTAACTGGTTCTGTAACTCCTGCTCTGTTCCAGTTTTATGATTTTTGCACCAATCCTGTTCTGGTGAGTTATTCCGCCAGTATGTCTGCATTATTAGCACACTCAGTCTAGATCTCTCTCGCTGCAGCTGTTGAAACTGTGCAAAGTGTGTTTTCTGCAGGTCTTCACTGGCGAGGTCAGACTGCACTCTAAAAGGCAACAGAAAAAATTGCAGTAAACTCCAGCAGGAACACACACTTCCCATAGAGGAGTTCACTGTTCCCGTCTCGATGAAGCTCCCAAACAAGAACTTCAGCCAGAACCATAGCAGGCCGTAAACTTCCACATTTACCAAACAACCACCGGCACTGTGGGCCTGGTATACGGTCATCACATGCAAGACAGTTCCCACATGACCACACAGGCAACTGGGACAAGTTACTCCAGCATGAGGAACTAAACAGTGCAGGCTACACACAGCTTACACATTGATTTTTTTTTCTCTTGCTGTTTCATTCGTTTGCTCTTTCATCTGTTCTACCTGTTCAGTTCTGAGGCAAGTTCAGAATGCTAAAGCTGCACAGTGGAATAAAGCCTCTAATCCAGCCGCACACATAATCCAATGAGGGCACATCATCTGACACACACGCACGCACGCACCAACTCCGGCCTTCTAACCCATGTATCCAAGTAAGAAAAGCTTTATTTTCCAACACGTCTACATCCTCTGGGACAATAATTGGATACAGAACAGAATTCGTCAAACGTCCTTCATTATTTGGTTAACTACACAACACATGTCATTCATAGGATAATAAAGCAGTTAGCTTTCACAAACATTTAGCTAAGCTTAGTCATAACTTTTATTACAGTTATGACTATTTGCACATTTGCATATGCGTTTGATAAAATAACATATTGTTTTATTAAAAGTCTTTGTTCCGGAATAACAAATCACACACACTGCAACCAAAAGTGTGAGAGCACATAAGAAAACAGTTTTTTTTTCCCATATAAAAGGAAATAATCAGCAAACTTTAGAATTCTTCAGAAGCTTCAGAGTCAAGCAAAGTGTATATTCTATTGATTTTCTCAACTGTAATAAGGGCCAATATGTGGTGATGTATTAGTGACCTACAGGGTTCTGCTAATTTGGGGCTTCTAATGCCATGTCATAGCTTTATTCTGGCAGTATTAAACATGGCCTATACAAGCCTGTTTTCTATGACACTGCATTCATTATCTATACATATATAATATATATACAAACAGTAGAAAAAAGCAATCATGCCATGCACCACATGTTACTAATTAGAATAAGTTCACTGAAGTAGCTCATCACAGCAGCTTTGTAGCACAATTACTTCCCCAGTTGAAGATTGGAAAACTGGTCTGAAAATTCTTGATTTTAACTGCAACATTCGGATGGTAGGGTGAGAATTTGGCATAAACATCATGGTAGCATGGATCCACCCTACAGCAATGTAATGGTAATGATACGGGCTGCTTCTGGTGTAATGGCAGCTACTGTGTGATGCTATCAAGTCAGTATGGATAAACAATTCTATGCCACCACATTGTTTGTTTACTCACTCACTCATCTTCTATACCGCTTTATCCTGTATTCAGGGTCGCGGAGGGCCTGGAGCCTATCCAGGAGCACGAGGCCGGGTACACCCTGGACAAGGTGCCAATCCATCGCAGGGCACACACTCACACTACAGAAAATTTGTGAACGCCAATTAGCATAATCTGCATGTCTTTGGACTGTGGGAGGAAACCAGAGTACCCGGAGGAAACCCACCAAGCACGGGGAGAACATGCAAACTCCATGCACACAAAGACGGGAAAATAGAACCTGGCAATGTTTGTTTAATTGTTTCCTATTTATTTGGGTTGGGGGACCACTTAATTGAAGCAAATCTGAAATTTTAAAGTAAGTGCAAACATTTTTCTCACCTTGATTTCCTTGTCTGCTTTTTCTCTCTCACGATCCAACTCTCCTTTTAGAGCCTGCAGATATAAAGAGCACAATATTAGAATGGTTTACGTGTGTGTGCGCGTGCATACATGCACAAGTACTTTTTTATTTTATTCCAACTATGTATATAAAAATCATGCATACTAACTCGAAGTGTACAATACAAATACCTGTACTTCTGCATTCTTTTGGCCAATCAGAGTGTTGAGCTGAACCATCTGCTCTGCGATTGGCTTGTCTTGGTCATTCTTCTGAAGCTCTCCAATCAGAGTGTCCTGGTTTTTGATGGATTCCTGGAGGCGCTCAATCACACTACAGAAGAGAGAAGCAGCACGGTTTTAACCTGAATGCTCTCTCTCAACAATGGCTTACAGGTCTCGGAAATCAAAAATCCAGTATCTCAATATATTTGAGCAAATTATTACTCATACAATATAAATATAGCACTTCTCTTGGTACAGTTTGGTATACACAACCCCAACAATGGGGAGGACTGCTAACTTAACATTTGTCCAAAAGGAAGGTAGGCCACAGACGGTCATTGCTAAAAGGACGAGCTGTCCACAGAACACTGTATCAATACATAGTTTTGGAAAATTAACTGGAACTGAAAAATGTAGTAGGAAAAGGTGCCCAATTAATAAGGATGCCCTAAGAAAACTGTCAAGCAAAGTTGATTCAAGACCTTGAGAGAGCTTCATAAGAAGTAGCGTAAGACTGGAGTGAATAAAGGAAATCAAGATCCCAGAGTCTGGGGGAAGAGTGGAGGTACAGAGTTCAAGGTGTTTGAAGTCCAGTGTGAATTTTCCATAGTAGGCGATGATTTGTGGTCCGATGTCATTTGGTGCTGGTCCACTGTGTTTAATCTAGTCCAAATTCGACACATCTATGTACCAGATTTTAGAGCACTTCTTGCTCCCATCTGCTGACAAGCTTTAAGGCGATGCCGATTTCCCACTTGCTGACCATGATATTACTGAGCTTGATTGGCCAGCCAACTAACCTGACCTGAAGTCCAGAGAGAATCCATGGGCGACACTCAAGACAAAAATGAGACACACCTGATCCAATAATAAAGATGAGCTGAAGGCTAATATTTAAAGCAACCTGGTCTTCAATACCAAAGGGCTGATCCTCTCCACATACTAAATGAGCCCCTGAGTACTGAGTGCATAACCGAACTGAACAAGTGTTCTTTAGACATTTCAGTACAATAAATCCTTTATTTAATATATATATTTTACATATTTTACATTTATATATAACGTGCTGTGTGAAATGGTTTTGTACCAGCATCTGCATTATTAATGAACAATAACGAACAGTAAGTCACACTGGTAGACTGCATGGTCTCGCATATGGGCACTTCGTCCCCAAATTCTAACCACCTTTAAAATAAATAAATAAACGAATAAATAGATTAAAATAAACATTATTTGTGGAACCCTGACAGCACACTGAACAATAAACAATAAATAAATGTCCAATAAACAATAAATGTCCAATTTTATACAGTAGCTTCACTACTATAAATCCAAGCTCACTTAACTAGGTTTGGGTTTCTCTAATAATTTTCTCCATACCAAAGTATAAACATTTACTGATTTTGTCCACAAGTAATCATGTTGATCTGTAACTGCATAATTAGTTTTGATAACACAAAGCCTGAATCCAAATGCCTTCTGTGGTGAATGCTATTTTTAATGCTTGTTTTTTACAAGTACTGCTTAAATTGACTTTAAGACATATGGGTTTAGCGCTCACCGGTCTTTCTCCTGCAGAACCTGCTGGAGTTTGTGGTCCTGCCCAGGGGCAGTGCCAGCATCACGCAGTGGTCTGGATTGAGCGACAGCTTCAAGTTCTTTCTCCAGACCTAGGCTTTTGAGCTTCTGTTGCTCAGCAATGGAAGCCATCTTTTCTGCTTCTTCTTCTGCACAACGCAGAGACTAGATAAATAAATAAATCAAAAAGAGAGAGATTTAAAAAATATTATGGTTGACATACCTATAGCAAACTGCCAAGCATTCCTTTTAAATACTGTATACATACAGACAGACTGTTAAGCTAATATTTCTGTTTCTCTGTGCATAAGATTTGTGTGTGTGTGTGTGTGTGTGTGTGTGTGTGTGTGTGTGTGTGTGTGTGTGTGTGTGTGTGTGTGTGCGCGCACCTCCTCCAGTTCTCTAATCCTGGCATTGAATGCTTCGCGGAGTGCATCCATCTCTCTCTGAGCACGCTCCCTCAGGCCTTCCCCAGAATCTCTGTTGGCTAAACTCTCTAGTGCTTTCCTACACACAGACACACGTAGATGCACATGCATATCTTAGATGTGTTTGGATCAATTCACAATTTGTAAATGTAATGTAACATTGCTAATGAGTGGACAGCTGCTTTGATTGACAGGATGAGAAAGACAAAACTTACGACGCAGACACAAGCAGCTCCTGTTTCTCTGCAAGGTCTCTTTTCATAGATTCCACCTCCACCTTTAATTCAATGTTCTACACATAGCCACACACATATTATTAGAACATGTATTTATCAATGTTTCAATTTATTCAGTTATTGTCTGTTAGAGAGAACAATGACTATTGTATTATGTGCATGTGTGTGTGTGTGTGTCTGGGTCTGCTTGTCACCGTTTTGTAAATTTCCTCAGTAGAATCGTCACATTTTTGCTGCACGCGCTCTTCCAGGAAGTAGATCCTCAGCTTGAGGTTAAAGTTCTCTTTTTTTAGAGCTGTAATTTGCTACAAAACATAAAAAAAACATGTTTTGTCACATAGGAACAATCAGCATTTATTTTGTTTAATGCATATTATTTAATGTATTTAATATTTTTCTGACCGTTTTCAGGACTGCACTAACCGCACATGAATAAACATGATTAACAAGGGTACAATTAGACCACACAGAAAAGGGGATAATTTGACAACAACCATCCCCTGTGTGTGCATGGCCATGTGTGCGCGTGTGTGTGTTTGGAGAGTGGATGGGGGTTGCAGACTGTACAACAGTGTGCCAGCCAACATCTGGGGCAGAAGGGGTGGGGAAACTAAAAAAAGGGGGATCAGAAACAGAATAATACAAATTCAGAGAGATAAAGAAAAATCAAAAGTAGAAAAAGCAGAAACAAGGAAAGGAAGAAAATAAAAGAAAATCAAATGTTGAATGGCACATGCTTTTATATACAATACTACACGCACTGTAAACCTGCAAAACTCTCACAATACAAATACACTGGAAAGATAAAATAAGAGAAAAATATAAGGATAAACGAGATATATCTAACACAAACAGCTG